>CAMQGK010000567.1:27495000-27677500 GCA_947000775.1 Pterois miles | reverse complement strand
CCCTCGACTAAAAGCCAGTGTGATTTTTCCATTAGATTTTGGATTATTGCAGAAAATAATCTCTGAGACAAATAAGCATTTATGTTACTTGAACACTTGGCTCAGCAAGATAATGAACACCACTTTTATGATTTTCAAAACGTAAAACGCAATCGGCAGAAGTAAAATGTGAGACATGTTAGACCAGGGGTGTCTAGCTCAATTTCATCCCGGGCCGCACATCAGCATAGCGGTTGTAGATTTAAGACTATATAAATAGATCTACTCTTGATCATATTACAAAATTGCCTCTGCATTTGATTATTATTAGTTTTCGTAATAATTTATTTAATAACTAGCTCTGAAAGCAGAAGTCTTAGTAGCCAAAAAGCTGTTTGTCAGCAGTGTGACGTGAATGTGGTGCAGGAATATGAAAAAATATGCATTTGAATTTTCTGCATGGCAACTATGCACACCGGCGATCTCAGGCCATATTGTGCTTCATTTGGTTGTCGAGGTTGTAGTGTTTGTCGTACATTATAGGTGCTGAGAAGGGAAAGTCATATTAGACTGGAAAAAGCCCATTTGTCTGTCTGTTTTTTTATTTTTTATTTTTTTTATTTTTTTTATTGGAGGCCAGTGCAGCAGTGAATCAGTACAGTTACAGGTATATTGTCTCTCTTCTTTTATTCTTCTTCCCCCTCAAACAACAGGTTCCCCACCTATAAGCCAAGTTACTTATATATTGATTAATAAAAGTGAAAGTAAGTACAGTACATGCATCACAATACAGTAGCACAATAGTTCTAATAAAGATAAAGTAACTTGCAGAAAAGTTAATGGAGTTGGGTATACAAGAGGAGAGAACCAGCACAAGATCAAACACTACAACGCAAAAATGTTAAAACTACTACTACAACTTGTCCGTCCCTTAGAAAGCAAACTGGACAAAACTGTTTAGTAGAATAATTTTAATGTTGCAGCATTGGAAGTAAGAGGTTAGGTTTAGTGTGACTAGACCTACAGGAGGGTCCGTGTATCCAAGAGAAACTGTGCAACGCAGCAATCTCTATGGAAATATTATGTGTCCTCATCAGTGATGTACGCCTGCGATAATCCGTCATTTCATTGACTGACCTGTTGAAACACACACAGGTATGCGTATCCTGGTGAACCTGCTGCTAGACACTCTACCCATGCTGGGCAACGTGCTGCTGCTCTGCTTCTTCGTCTTCTTCATCTTCGGCATCATTGGTGTGCAGCTGTGGGCGGGGCTACTGAGGAACCGCTGCTACCTGGAGGCCAACTTCACCCTGTGAGTTAAACACTGTGGTTCACTCTGTGTGTGTGTGTGTGTGTGTGTGTGTGTGTGTGTGTGTGTGTGTGTGTGTGTGTGTGTGTGTGTGTGTGTTTGTGTGTGTTGCTGCCCATTCTGATCCCATCTATCGAGTCGTACTAGTGAAACTGAAAAAAACATATTACAGCAATAAATCTATTAAACATTAGAATATTTGCATTACGTGTATGAGCATACAATCTGATAGCTTCCCCACATCTGCTGTATGTTGTGTGTATTTGACTTTAGTCCATACATTAGCATAATTCCTCTTTCCGTCTCTGTCTCGAGCTTCAAAGCGACTGTAACCGTACAGTTTTTCCTCAGTTTGCAGCTAAGGACGTGATTAGATTCCAGCTGCACGACTCCATATTCATGACCCTACATGACGGCATCACCTACTGCGTCTGTGCGTGAGTGACATTCACCAGTATCCGGGAGTGTTTGATTTCAGCGCAGCACTCTCAGTTTCCTTTTTTTATGCTGCCATCAGCTGGCTAGAAAGGCCTGATGTGTGTGATCTAATGTGTATATCAGCCACGTTTACCACTCTGTGCGCTGTCTCTGGTTATGCTGACACAGCGTATTATACTAATGACAGATCTTGTAGCCAGATGAAAGGGGACACGTGTCCGCCAGCTGGCACAGTCCTGCCAGCTTTGTCCTCGCCTAAAACTTGAGAGGCAACATTATCCATAACAGCCTCCACAGTCATCACATCACAAGGTTACTTTAACCAAGGTTTCCTACATTTATCTTCACTGGGCTAAAGGTGATCGAATGGTGACCGACCTTTCTTCAAGTCAAGTAAAAAGACAAAAGTTTGGTCAGTAGACAGCTACAATGGTTTAGAAAACATTTTCCCCTCAGTGGGCTGGTCAGCAGATTGTTGTGTATCATTTAATCAAAGTATTATTTTTTTGCATATTATTCTAAAGCATTTTACTGACACATCATGCAGGGTTGTCAGGGTGCTTGAGTGCTTAATTAGAAAGGTCTCAGTGGGTTAGTACTTGAGGGCTATTATGCTAAGTAAAGGGCTAACGTTAGCGCTCTGAAGGGTTATAATAGAGGTTTCACAGTCAAGTGCAGCATTCACTTTGTCATTTTACACCCTCACTCTTTTGATCTCTACCTTTCTCTTTATATATTTAGCATTATTCTTACCTCCGCGCTTTGTTCTTTAATTTACTTGTTTTTTTTAACCTAATCTCAAATCAGAGAATATCCATCTTTAACTCTATGTGCCAGAACCTCTAATTAAATATCGATCTTGTTTTTGTCAATCTTCTTCTTCTTCTTCTTCTTTGGAAATCTGCCCTTCCCCTACATGAAAATAAACCAAACATTGCACATGGGTCCAGTCCGATGCTGAACGTCCTCAACTGGCTTTGTGGGCTGATAGTCCTGATGGCAGAACTACAGCAAACGCCTAAAGTTCAAAACTTGTTCAGATGCTTCAACTATGCAGGAATTATGAAATGCATCACTCTAAACTTATTAAACCTAAATCTGTTCCTGCATTGTAGGACGACTGTCCTCCACAAACCATCCCGACAGATTTTTGAATGATCAAAACTTTAGTCAGAGCATTTTAGTGTGAACAGTACTGTACACAAATTCCCCTCTAAATAAAGCTTCAATGTTCATGAAAATAACTGAGTACATTCTGAGATCATGGTAGATGTTGGGTGGTAATTTTCAGAATATTATCTCAGACTATAAAATATTTATGAATTACTGTTTGGTTTTTGTGTCACCATTTCTTGGTCTTGGGCTTTATAGATGTTGCTTATCATATTGCTGGTTATTTCTGACTGTTGTTGCTACGTCTCCTTAGCTGTGAGAGGTGTTGTCTTTGCATTGCATCCACAGAGTTTTTCCTTTTGTGTAATCCTCCAGTCTCTTTCCTCACTGATGGCTGTGTCTTTATGGAAATAAATTACAGACATCTCTGTGTTGTCTACATTTTTATGCTAGTTTGAAATCTGCCTTTACTTGCAACCCTGGTGATTACCTCAGTCATAGCATGATGTCATAGCGTGATGTCATAGCGTGATGTCATAGTGTGATGTCATAGCATGGTGTCATAGTGTGAGGTCATGGCATGATGTCATAGTGTGATGTCATAGCATGATGTCATAGTGTGATGTCATATTGTGATGTCATGGTGTGATGTCATAGTGTGATGTCATAGTGTGATGTCATGGCGTGATGTCATAGTGTGATGTCATAGTGTGATGTCGTGGCGTGATGTCAGTGTGATGTCATGGCGTGATGTCAGTGTGATGTCATGGCGTGATGTCATGGCGTGATGTCATGGCGTGATGTCATGGTGTGATGTCATAGTGTGATGTCATGGTGTGATGTCATAGCGGGATGTCATAGTGTGATGTCATAACATGATGTCATAGTTTGATGTCATAGTGTGATGTCATAGTGTGATGTCATGGCTTCATCTTCTTCTTCATCTTCAACCGCTTATCCGGGGTCGGGTCGCGGGGGCAACAGATCCAGCAGGGGACCCCAAACTTCCCTTTCCCGGGCCACATTAACCAGCTCTGACTGGGGGATCCCGAGGCGTTCCCAGGCCAGTGTGGAGATATAATCTCTCCATCTAGTCCTGGGTCGTCCCCGGGGTCTCCTCCCCAGCTGGTCGTGCCTGGAACACCTCCCTAGGGAGGCGCCCAGGAGGCATCCTTACCAGATGCCCGAACCACCTCAACTGGCTCCTTTCAACGCAAAGAAGCAGCGGCTCTACTCCGAGTCCCTCACGGATGACCGAGCTTCTCACCTTATCTCTAAGGGAGAGGCCAGCCACCCTCCTGAGAAAACCCATTTCGGCCGCTTGTACTCGCGATCTAGTTCTTTCGGTCATGACCCAGCCCTCATGACCATAGGTGAGAGTAGGCACGAAGATTGACCGGTAGATAGAGAGCTTTGCCTTCCGGCTCAACTCTCTCTTCGTCACAACGGTGCGGTACAGCGACTGCAATACCGCCCCCGCTGCTCCGATTCTCCGGCCAATCTCACGTTCCATTGTTCCCTCACTCGTGAACAAGGCCCCGAGGTACTTGAACTCCTTCACTTGGGGTAAAGACTCATTCCCTACCTGGAGTTGACAATCCATCGGTTTCCTGCTGAGAACCATGGCCTCCGATTTAGAGGTGCTGATCCTCATCCCAACTGCTTCACACTCGGCTGCGAACCGATCCAGTGAGCGCTGGAGGTCACAGACTGATGATGCCAGCAGAACCACATCATCTGCAAAAAGCAGCGATGAGATCCTCAGCACACCAATCTGCAGACCCTCCTCCCCCCGACTACGCCTTGATATCCTGTCCATGAATATCACGAACAGGATTGGAGACAAGGCGCAACCCTGGCGAAGGCCAACGCCCACCGGAAATGAGTCCGACTTACTGCCGAGAACCCGGACGCAGCTCTCGCTTTGGGAGTACAGGGATTGGATGGCCCTGAGAAGTGACCCCCTCACCCCATACTCCCGCAGCACCTCCCACAGTATACCCCGGGGGACCCGATCGTATGCCTTCTCCAAGTCTACAAAACACATGTAGACTGGATGGGCATACTCCCAGGCCCCCTCAAGGATTCTTGTGAGAGTGAAGAGCTGGTCCGTTGTTCCACGGCCAGGACGAAATCCGCATTGTTCCTCTTCAATCTGAGGTTCGACTATCGGCCGGACCCTCCTATCCAGCACCCTAGAGTAGACTTTACCAGGGAGGCTGAGTAGTGTGATACCCCTGTAATTGGCACACACTCTCTGGTCCCCCTTTTTGAACAGGGGAACCACCACCCCGGTCTGCCACTCTTTAGGCACTGTCCCCGACTTCCACGCAATGTTGAAGAGGCGTGTCATCCACGACAGCCCCTCCACACCCAGAGCCTTCAGCATTTCTGGGCGAATCTCGTCAATCCCCGGGGCCTTGCCACTGCGGAGCTGTTTAACTACCTCAGTGACTTCCCCTAGGGAAATTGACGACGATCCCCCATCAGCTTCCAGCTCTGCCTCTACAAGAGAGGGCGTATCAGTCGGGTTCAGGAGTTCCTCAAAGTGCTCCTTCCACCGCCCGGTTACCTCCTCAGTTGAGGTCAACAGTGTCCCATCCTTATTGTACACAGCTTGGATGGTTCCCCGTTTCCCCCTCCCTGAGGTGCCGGACAGTTTTCCAGAAGCACCTTGGTGCCGACCGAAAGTCCTTCTCCATCGCTGCTCCGAACTCCTCCCACACCCGCTGCTTTGCCTCCTTTACGGCAGCGGCTGCCGCCCCACGGGCCCGTCGGTACCTTGCAACTGCCTCCGGAGTCCTCCGAGATAACATATCCCGGAAGGACTCCTTCTTCAGTCGGACAGCTTCCCTGACCACCGGTGTCCACCACGGTGTTCGAGGGTTACCGCCCCTTGAGGCACCTAAGACCCGCAGGCCACAGCTCACCGCCGCAGCTTCAGCAATGGAAGCTTTGAACATCGCCCACTCAGGTTCAATGCCCCCAGCCTCCACAGGAATGCTAGAAAAGCTCCGCCGGAGGTGTGAGTTGAAGATCTCTCGGATAGGGGCCTCCTCCAGACTTTCCCAGTTCACCCGCACTACACGTTTGGGTTTACCAGGTCTATCCAGAGTCTTCCCCCACCCTCTGATCCAACTCACCACCAGATGGTGATCAGTTGACAGCTCTGCCCCTCTCTTCACCCGAGTGTCCAAAACATGCGGCCTCAGATCAGATGATACGATCACAAAATCGATCATCGATCTTCGGCCTAGGGTGCTCTGGTACCAAGTACACTTATGAGCATCCTTATGTTCGAACATGGTATTTGTTATGGATAATCCATGACTAGCACAGAAATCCAATAACAAATGACCGCTCCGGTTCAGATCAGGTAGGCCATTCCTCCCAATCACGCCTCTCCAGGTACCTCCATCATTGCCCACGTGTGCGTTGAAGTCCCCCAGCAGAACAATGGAGTCCCCTACTGGGGCCCCATACAGGACTCCATTCAGGGTCTCCAAGAAGGTCGAATACTCTGAACTGCTGTTCGGTGCATATGCACAGACAACAGTCAGAGTTTTCCCCCCACAACCCGAAGGCGCAGGGAGGCGACCCTCTCGTTCACCGGGGTAAACCCCAACGTAGCAGCACTCAACCGGGGATTTGTGAGTATCCCCACACCCGCTTGGCGCCTCACACCCTGGGCAACTCCAGAGAAGAATAGAGTCCAACCCCTATCCAGGAGAACGGTTCCAGAGCCGAGGCTGTGCGTAGAGGTAAGCCCCACCAGGTCTAACTGATAGCGCTCCACCTCCCGCACAAGCTCCGGCTCTTTCCCCCACAGAGGTGACATTCCACGTCCCCAGAGCCAGCCTCTGCCGCCCAGGTCTGGTCCGTCGCAGTCCCTGGCTTTCACTGCCACCCATATGGCAGCGCACCCGACCCCAGCGGTTCCTCCTGCGGGTGGTGGGCCCACAGGATGGAGAGGAGGGGGTCTCCACGTCGCTTTTTCGGGCTGAGCCCGGCCGGGCTCCGTGGCAAGCCCGGCCACCAGGCGCTCGCTCACGGGCCCTCTATCTGGGCCTGGCTCCAGATGGGGGCCCCGGGCTTCCTCCGGGCCGGGTCACTCCTCCTCTTCCTCGGTTATTCATGGGGATTTTGAACCATTCTTTGTCTGGCCCCTCACCTGAGACCAATTTGCCATGGGAGACCCTACCAGGAGCACTAGGCTCCAGACAACACAGCCCTCAGGTTCATAGGGACACACAAACCTCTCCACCACGTTAAGGTGATGGTTCCCGGAGAGGTGATGTCATGGCATGATGTCATAGTGTGATGTCATAGTGTGATGTCATGGCGTGATGTCAGTGTGATGTCATGGCGTGATGTCATGGCGTGATGTCATAGCGTGATGTCATGGCGTGATGTCATGGCGTGATGTCATGGCGTGATGTCATAGTGTGATGTCATAGCGTGATGTCATAGCGTGATGTCATAGTGTGATGTCATAGCATGATGTTATAGTGTGATGTCATAACATGATGTCATAGTTTGATGTCATAGCATGATGTCATAGTGTGATGTTATAGCATGATGTCATAGCGTGATGTCATAGCATGATGTTATAGTGTGATATCATAACATGATGTCATAGTGTGATGTCATAGCATGATGTCATAGCGTGATGTCATAGCGTGATGTCATAGCATGATGTCATAGTGTGATGTCATAGTGTGTCGTGGTAGTTTCACCAGGCAGTGAGCTCACTAAGACAGAGAGATGTTCTTGGTGTCTGAGGTTGTGAGTTCAGAGACCAGATCAAGGGTTAATGACCATGCTAAAGCCTTCAGGGATTAATGCTGATGAACTGTCCTGTATGTCTCATTTGTCTTCCTTTTTTTCAACTTCCTCCTCCTTTGTCTTCCTCCTCAAAATGCCCGGCCTCCGAACCACAGCTTTGTAGCAGCTATAATTTAATAATAATAGTTTATTTCTGCATGGTGAAAAACTAACATGTACATACTGATCTTGGGCGATTGTTGTGGAGACACATTCACACTGTAAGCTGCCAGACTTAAAAACATATCTTACACAAGTGGCCACAGAGAGCAAGCCAACGGCACTTCAGAAGCCGTGTTTTATTGGAGTTTGTCCCGTGCACTTCCAAAGCAACATCATGCATGTTGGTCTCTTTCTCTTCCTTAGTGGTTCCTGGTGTGTCTTCCTTTCTGCCATGCAGTCCTCCCTCCCCAGCGGTCCCAGACTGTCTCTTTTCTCTGCTACTACAGTATGTAGCCTTGATCCTTCCCTCCGTCTCGCTCTCCACTGGCAGGTGTGCTCTCAGTGTGATGCCAGGTTTTACTCTGCCATGCTGCGCGATGCCAAGTCACCGGCAGGGGGGCAACAGTCTTCATTCATGCTCCACTTCCCTGACAGGGTCCCCCCCACTCACTCTCTCTCTCTCTCTCTCTCTCTCTTTTTCTTTCTTTCACTTCCTCTACTTTAGCACCATTAGTAAATATTTCAATGCCACGACAACCTTTCTCTTATTTCTTCTATGATCATTTCTGTTGTCAGTCCCTTGTGTCCTCAGTTGGATTGCATAAACTCTACGGTGCCAGGATAAGCTCAGCATGTCTCAGTGCATATACCTGCAAACTGTCAATCAATGCATGGTTTCTAAGCCACCCTCAACGAGATGCGGTACAGCCTGATATGGACGCAACTCTTACTATCGATCCCGGAATCGTCTGTGTGGTTTGCGGTCGAGGTAAAATAAAACCTCCTCCTATATATGTCAGCAGTATCTATCCCACTGTTGACTTGGGGAGGATCAAGAAAAGTGGAGAGACGGGGAATGGGGAGATTAGTGGAAATGAGAAAGAGGTGTGGAGTGTCAGAAAGGGAGGGAGAGGGGACTGGAAAGGAGAGCAAAAGAGTCCATAAAGACGGCATAAAGAGGGAGTAAAAAGTGTTAAATGTGCTATAAGGCAAGGTTGTACTATGCAAATACTATATGAGCTTGAAGTATATGTGAGTATATCACGGTTAACAGGGTCTGATAAGTTTCTCCCTGTACAGAAAATAAGAGAAGGAAATACACTGAAAGAGGAGACTGATGTGGGATATAATGTGAGTCTTTGTGTTCATAGTTATTTTAACCTGAATGTAGTTTTATCGCCTAAACATAAAGAAGTTGTAGTTTTGTTGCCTAAACTTAAAGAAGTCAGAGTTTCATTGCCTAAACCTAAATTAGTTGTAACTGTGTTGTGTAAACCTAAACAAGTTGTAATTTTGTTGCAGAAATCTATAGAAGTTGCAGTTTTGTTGCCTAAAGTTAAAGTTGTATCTTTGATGCCTAAAACTAAAGAAGAAGCAGTTTTATTGTCTAAATCTAAATAAGTTGTGGTTTTATTGTCTAAACCTAAAGAATATGTTGTAGTTTTATTGTCTAAACCTAAGAAGTTGCGGTTTCATTCCTAAACCTAAATAAATTGTAGTTTTGTTGCCTAAGCTTAAATAAGTTGTAAATTTGATGCTGCCTAAAACTAAAGAAGTTGTAGTTTTATTGTCTAAACCTAAAGAAACCTTTTTGTTTGTGTTCAAAACGTGACGTTTCGTTCAGTTTTTCGTGTCAGAACGTGCTGCTTCTAAGTTTCACTTTCACTTTTACGACATAGTAGGTCTAGTAGGCCCCTACTGACCCACACCTATGCTGCTTATAGCGACAGACAACATCTATTCCGTGACCTGATATCAGTACTAGATATCAGGTTCTCAGTAACGGGCAAAATTGGTTTTGCATTGGTTTCATGTCATTTCTATCCTGTTATTATTATATTGTGAATTTCCCCACTGTGGGACCAATAAAGGAATATCTTATCTTATCCTACCTTATTGCCATTTCTCTTTAATTTGTTTCAGCAGCAGCTTCAAATTGCTTTACATTTGCATTCTTCCTTTTGCACTTTCAGTCTCTTGTTTTGAATTTTTGTTGTTTTCATGGAGGCAAGAGCTCTTTGAACGCTTGACATTTTTCTTCCTGTGTTTATTGGTATTTGTGATAAAACTTGTACTCATAATATCCCCATCAGCACATCATTGTAGTGATGGCAGCCAGCTCCCCCTTTTAGATATGTCCACAGTGTCCCAGGTGGATATGAAGTGAAAGACTCGTTGGCAAGCTTCCATTAAAACGGAGAGGTATGAGAGACACGTCAGGAAATGATGAGATGCTTCAGATGGTGGCAATCAGTCAGATTCAGAGTTTAGACATGTGTGTCATTAAGTTTGGCAGGAGGAGTGCATGCAGAGAGTGAATGAGTTCATTGACGGTGTGTGTATGTGTGTAATCTGTTTTTGTGCTGATTTCATGCTAGGGCACACACACAATCTCACACAGTTTCCACATGACTTAGTTTACATGATTAAACAATCTGTTGTCTGGTGCTAAACATACTCATCTCCAATGATGTGCTTGTCAGTTGGTTAGTTAGCGTAGTAAATACCATTTTCACTTTTTCTTTTCACTACACATTATACAGCTGGTGCTGTATGAGGACTTTCCACAGCGATCCAGAAACTTAAAGAGACAACGGCCTGATTTATTCTCTTGATTAATTGGTGAATTGTTTGGTCTATAACACGTGTCAAACTCGAGGCCTGTGGGTCAAATTAGGCCCATCACATCATTCTTTCAACCATAATGCTGATGTGGCCCAGGATGGAGTTTGACACCCTGGTCTATAAATAATGTTGGAATATGGTGGAAAAATACCAATCAGTGTTTCCCAGAGCCCTAGACGACGTCCTCAGATGTCTTGTTTTTCCACAACTCAAAGATATTCAGTTTACTGTCACAGAGGAGGAAAGAAACCAGAAAATATTCACATTTAAGACAAATTCAATTCATTCATTCATTCAAGACTTTTTTTCTTAAGACAAAAAAGGTTATTAATCAATTAGCAAAAAATAGTTGGTGATTAATTTCATAGTTCACAACTAATTGATTAATCATTGCAGTCCTAATGTGATTAGAAATAAGGTTGTTTCCACTGGAAGATATGTGGATATGACACTTCTGGACACTGTGCATCTCATAAAGTGATGTATGATCATCTCCACCTATCGCAGTCTCGGTCAGAGTGTTTTCAGCAGGGCAATCAGCTGTGTCTGGTTCAAGCAGCAGATATCAAGACCAAAGTTTTTATTAATTTATTTCACAGAATTGGTGGAGCCCTGAACGTCCCTTTATCAAGCTCTTCTGTTTGCTGAACTGGCTGCAAAACAAAGCAGCTCTTTACGTCTTGTTTGAGAACATTGGAGGCAAAGGTTTAGATAGTTTAGTTAAATGGTGCAAAAAAATAAATCTCATGATACGGTGATGGTTGTTTGGAGCGCTGTCACTACAGCTCCTCTTCACAATGGATATGTTTTGGTTTCAACCCCAAAAATAGAGAAAACATAAAAAGATAAAGATAAGATTAAAAAGAAAGAACACGTTAGTTGCTGTGATCCTCCTGAGATGGTAAAGTCATCTGCAAAGAGGCAATCTCTGGTTGACTGATGAAGTTTAATACTTTACAGACCTGCTTTAAAACAGCAGGTGGTTGATTTAGAGCAGCAATCTGACACCACTTTTCTTCCCCAAACTGATAAATAAAGGAATATATTAGGCCTGTCAGCATTAATGTAGATTTGTTTTAATTTCTTTAATGCATTAATCCAACTTGTGATTTTTAGGTTGTAGTGGGTCTAGTTTTAAGGCTAGAGTGACGATACTGGCATCATGCGGAGGAATCCATCGGTACCCACCAGGTCATACGACCGTGTCCCAAAGGATGCTAGGCCATGCTACAAACTTGTGCTAACTTTTGGTGAGGAACAACTGGCACGGTCATTTTCAAAGGGGTCCCTCGGCCTCTGACCTCCAGATATATGAATGTAAATGGGTTCTCTGGGTCCCCACCAGTCTCCCCTTTACAGACATGCCCACCTTACGATAATCACATGCAGTTTAGGGCAAATCATAGTCAAGTCAGCGTCAAGTGCTGTAGATTGATTTCCATTAATACATACATTTGCATAATTTACCCACTCCAATACTCGACAAATCTCCCTTTAAGTACATTTTGAATAGATTAAAAAATGTGATTACTTGTGATAAACTATGGACTATCACACGATTTATTATTATTAATAATCTATAAATAATATATTATTATATATGTGTGTGTGTGTGTGTGTATGTGTATATGTATATATACATCCATACATACACATATATACACATATATACACATATATACACACACATATATATATATATATATATATATATATATATATATATATATATATATATATATATATATATATATATATATATATAACATACAATGACCAGCACATGACCCCACAGCTTTGGTTTGCTGCATTAGCTTCAGGCGCTGTTCGCTAGTTCACTGCTGCATCAGCTTTTTCTCTCAAAAACTCATCCTGTATCTGTTACAGCTCCATACTGATTCATTTATTAGTGGAGTGAGGTCAGCTCACTTCTCTCTAGTGTTTGTGTTTTTAAACTAGACTGGGCTGGAGAGTAAATTCAGTATCTGTGTTGCATACTGTAAAGATACTGAATGTTTGTGTGTATAAGTGAGAGTGACGAAGGAACAGAGAGTATGCAGGATCATTTGCATTCCTCTGTTCACCCTTCAGTGATGCATTTATCCCACAGGCCTGGTTGAGTACTTCACATTGTCCCCTCTTGACTCACTGAAATCCTCATGAAACTCCCCATATGAAGGAGTGAAGGATACAAATGTACTGTACTATATATACAGTACATGTACTGTACTATATATACAGACCTGATTCCATAACTAACATAGTTTCTCACGTTGTCCCGACCCCAGCTCTTCAGGTATGATCCCGCCTGCTCCGTACTACCAGCCGGAGGAGAACGACGAGCGGCCCTTCATCTGCTCCCTGGCGTCCGACAACGGCATCATGTCGTGCAGTGATGTGCCGGCGAGGCGCGAAGGAGGACGCACGTGCTGCCTGGACAGGGAGGACGCGCTCCACAGGCAGTCGCTGGGCTTGAGTCCTGAACCACTGGCCAACGGTAGCGGCGCCAGCGAAGCAGTGGGTCTGTGCATCAACTGGAACCAGTACTACACTCGATGTCACACGGGAAGTACCAACCCCCACAAAGGTGCCATCAACTTTGACAACATTGTCTACGCCTGGATCGTCATTTTTCAGGTATGTTGTATATAACTGAAGACTGCCGAGGTACAAGTGAAATCTGAATCTTTTTTTTTTTTTTTTTTTTGTAGATGAATTGTAAAGAGAGAGTTGATTTCAACAATTATTTAAAAGACTGATGCCATTTTGTTCAAATAATTGCTTTTGAGCACAAGATGTGTTTTTGGCTGATTGAACTATTCAAATCCAATCATTCTTCTCAAAAGAATTCATTTTAATTTGATTCACTTAAGCACCAATTCATTTTAACTCTGTTATTTGACTACATTCATTAGCTTGTTCCATGAACTATGCTGCACAAGTAAAGTTTCCAATTATATTGTTTCTGCTGAGAAAGCCCTGTCACCAAATGTGTTCATGTTTATTTCCTAACACTCAATAGAGTCTTTCCTCCCAGGTGATCACTCTGGAGGGCTGGGTGGAGATCATGTATTATGTCATGGATGCCCATTCCTTCTACAACTTCATCTACTTCATTTTGCTCATCATTGTAAGTAAAATTCATTATTAGTTTTTTTATTTATTAGCGTGCTACAGCCTTACCAACTAATATATTGAGTGTGCAGTGATTAGAAAATGGATAAATGAATAACGAAGTGTAACTGCACTTACACAGTCACTTATAATATATCCGATATATGTGGACTCCTGCCATCAATAAATTGAATGAAGATATTTCCCGAGAAGTGTTAATAGACTTGTGAAAGTCAATAGTAGCATAAAGGACTGTCTGCAATCAATGTCTGAGGGAGGGAAGGAGGTGGATGTTATGTAAATTTCTCGTTGGTGATGAGTAGGGGGGAAAAAGGAAGAGAGGAGGAGGAAGGACAGCTGAAGGATAGGAGAAAATGTTATGTCCAAAAGAGAAAAATACAGTATGCACACTGAGCGAGATCAGCTCTTTGCATGCAGTTGCCAGATGGTGGCACAATGAAGGGTGTTTAGTTCTGCACTCACATGCCGTCGGCTGTCTGTAACACTGGCATTCAGCAGCAGACGTACAATAAAAGTCCCGGAGGTTTCCCACCAGCAGGTGAGCACAACAAGAAACAGACATGCAGCCTTTTGTAAAGCTTAAAAATGAGATCAAGAGGAGAGGAAAGGAGGTGAGAGAGGGGAACTGCAGAATGATATTGAAGAAAGACAAGTGAGAGTAAATGAATGAATGGAGGGTGAGGAAACACCGATCAGTAACACAAGCTCTGTACAATTTGCTCTCTACGTGATAATGAAAAGGAATCAGAGGGCAAGACCTGCCCCACAAAACAGTCTTTTTTTCCCACTCACATCGATCCTGAGAGGATTATTGGTATCGTGACTGCAGCTGTAAATTTCACCCCCTCTTTGGCAGATCTGACCTGAAGTTGTCAACGCCGCTGTGAACACCTGTTGGCACCCAAAGATAGTTGACATGGTCTCACAGTGTAATCACTTTTGCCTGGTTTATGCTTCTACATTGATCACAGTCTCATGGACTGTGGACTGTCATTTTGCAGCCTTGAGTTTGGCATTTTGGCCGTGGCATTTTCTAGATATCGAAAGTGTAGTAATGTTGCTGATATCATGTCAATATACAGTCAAACAATCACCTTCACTGTCTGTTGCTGCTGTGAAGTGCGTGGCTCGCATCAAAAATAGGCGAGACCTCAGATCTCTAAAGGAGATGCAGCTGAGACGCAGTGTGGCATTTCTAACCCGTTAACTTGGATGCCAAAATGAAAACCAGCAGGTAACGCAGCCGCCACACGCTCCTCACGCAGCCGGTCTGGCTGCACCGTTACTCTGCCTCCCAGCCCTCGCTCCATCCTCAGTCTGGGCCTCATTCACATGGTAAATAACCCTGGATTCAGCTTAGGACCTAATAATTTAAATAAGGGCTATTCAAGTTTTTGTACATGGAAGTTGTAGTACCATCGTTCGGCCACTATGAACATTGTCATCACCGAGCGGTGCTCTTCCTGGGGGCTTGTTTTCCGCCGATGACAGATTTGGTCACAGCATTATGTTTTTGCGTTGTCCGTCTGTGCATGTCCTCATGAACACGAATCTCAGGAATGCCAGGAAGGAATTATTAATTAAAATTTGGCACAAACAGGATAAAATGGTGACATTTTGGACAGATGTAATATGCAACTTGACTAGTTGTCAGAGGCATACAACCACAAGGTTGAGGTAGATGATTAAGATGTCTTTAGGTGACCAAACTGTTAAACACACTGTGAAAGAGTTAAAGCTGTAAGATGGGACAATGCTGTCGTAGCGACCTGTCAATCACAAGGTAGCCCTAAAGCATCCCCTGCTTTCTGGTCTATCTGACTCTAAATGGACCACAATTTACTAAATGAACATCATGCTGTATTGAAGAAGACTTGAAACTAGTGACTGAGACCATAAACTCATGTTTACAATGTTTACTGAGGTGATAAATCCAGTGAGAAGTAGGATCATTTTCTTTCAGACTTCTATACAGTCAGACTTCTTTCTTCAACCAGAGGAGTCGCCCCCTGCTGGCTGATAGAAAGAATGTATGTTTAAGGCACTTCCACATTGACTTCACCTTTCAGTCCCAGAGGTTATCGTCTGGTACGGCTCCATACTACAGTTACAGTAATATCCAGCGCAGGACACCAAGATTTGAACTGATTACGTCCTGATCCGAAGTCAAACTTTGTGTTTGTCACATTTCGGCTCTGAGAACTGAGCAAACATGTTCAATATTCGGAGCTCAACGGCTTAAACAACAGCTGACAAGCAGCCAAACACACTGCTGCTCCCTTTGTGGTGCATGATTGATTGACTGACACTAATGTGCCGCCCACTTTTTAGCTTCCTTGAGCAGGCTGCAGTCTGTTTGGCAACTTGTAGTCGAAAGGTCCTGCGGGATGCTTTGGAAGTGTTGCTGACACTATAAGAAGTTTTCGGTCAGGTACTTCCATGAGCCCCGGAGGTGTTGTTCACACAATGAGGGTCACCTTGACTCTCTCTTTCTTTTATTTTGTAGTTATCCTGTTTCTTTCTCTTTGTGTGTGTTGTGTCGTGATGAAGTTGTGGCTTGTTAGCTGATCCTGTAAGTGTGTCTTTGGATACAAAACTCAGTTTGACCTCCACGGTGTCAAACATTGTCTCCTATCTGCTTGATACTTGATTTACTGTCGAGTGCGCAACCTAAGTGTCTTTATTGGTGTTGCATTGAGGAGTGTGGGTAAATGGATTAAAGTGACTTAGAGCTCAGTGCTACCAAGAGGGCAATTATTAGGAAAGTGTTTGTGTTACAGAGAAGGATAGATGTTTGTGACAGCTGCTATGGAAGCACACACGCTCATGCAATCACTTGTAAAGTAAGCCTGCTGTCCCAAATTGTGTATGTAAGTGTGTGCTTTTGTCCATTTGTGTGTTTGCACGCATGCATAATGCAGTGATCATCTGAATGCGTGATATTGGACTGTCCTCCCTGATTATGTGCATAGCTGTCTACTGATCAGAATCACTATACACACACAGATGCGAGCCTGGAGGGAAATCAAAGCCCTCACACCTGCAGACCCGCTTTGACCCACAGGACACAGATGGGCATCTCTCCTCCCTCTCTACCTCCCTGCTATGTTTCCCCTCTCCGTCTCTGGAGTCTCTTCATTTTTCCATCCCTCCCATCTCCTCCAGTATCTCCTTCACCTCTACCTGCCTCTTTGATCACCGTGGATGAAAGTCCATAGGTGGACGGTTTGGATTTGTATATCCATGTGCGTGTTATATTGAGTGTTCCCGCTCCAAATGTTTGGGCCTTGTAGGTGTATCTTGGCGCCTGTGTGTGTTTCTGTCTGTCTGAGAGCTTTGTCGAAGGAGAAACATGTTCAGATTTGTAATGAACAATACCGACACTCTGCTACAAGCAGCCCCATCCATCCAGCAGTGTGGGTTTTGAGTTGTTCAGCATTAGGCAGTATTGATTTAATCATTGTTCCGTAACCAGCTCAGAGTAGTCCAATAAAACTCATTTTAGCAGTCCTGTAGTGATTCCCATTACTGCCACTAAAAGGGTCAGCTGACACGCACCATCCGCAACGCAACCCCATCTCCTCTCTGCAACATCCCTCCAACCCTCGCTTTGACTCAGATAACGAAAATGGTATAGGTGCATGTTGTGCAGCACTGGCAGGAGAAAAGTAAAGAAAGTTACTGAGTTGGAGTAGGGGCGGACGGGAAGGAAAGTTAAGTCAAGTCAGTCAGAGTCCGAGAAGAAAAGAAAGAGTTTGATAGCCAGACGCTGAACTGTGCTTTGGGCATGTGTTGGCTCTGTCTGTCCGCTCCAATCAGCCTCGGTTTGGTGGGAAGCCAGCCCTCGGAGACCTTTAGCATGTGTGCTAACATTTCTACAGGGGGATTGGCACCCGTTATTAGAATCAGCAAGTGTGTGAGCTTGATGTGAAAAAACAAGCCTGTATTTACAATTGGAAAATCACAGTTCTTTACATATTTCATGTTTCTTAAATGAGCAACATGTGCTTTAGGCTGATTATTTAAATTAGACACCAGTTTTATTTTTAGTTAAGGTTGCCTCTCGGTTAAGTTAGTTAGATTTTGATTTCTGCATGAAGTCTTTTTCTTTTCTACAGAATTATTTGTTCTTCGGGCTATAGCTCTAGTTCCCTGCAATAATTTTCCATTTGTTTTATCACACTTCATGTGCTTTACATTTTGACTCACCTCCATACACTTTCTCTTCCTTGTTCCACGTCCACCCAGATTGGTTCATTCTTCATGATCAACCTGTGCCTGGTGGTCATTGCCACCCAGTTCTCGGAGACCAAACAGCGGGAGCACCAGCTGATGCAGGAGCAGAGGGCGCAGTGCCTGTCCTCATCCACCCTGGCCAGCATGGCCGAGCCGGGAGATTGCTACGAGGAGATCTTCCAGCTGGTCTGCCACGTCCTCCGCAAGGCTAAGAGGAGGTCGGCAGCGCTCTACTACACGCTGAGGGGCAAACCCCCGCCAGCTGGGGGAGGCAGGGGTAACAGGCGTGGCGGAGGGAATGTCAACGGAGAGCGGCATCATTCCAGGCACCCTAAAAGTGAGTAAGAGGGCCTCAGCAAATGGCATGTGAATGTGTCTTATGTAACATTTGACATTTTCCTTTCAGACAGCGTGTAATTGCTAACCAGTCGCCGGAAAAATGTTGGCATTGTACATTTCTGCAAACCTCAGACTATGTTGAATGTTGACGTTTCTGAACCAAAAATAATTGTTGCATAAATATTTTCATATCAGCCTCCTCCTGTGCTTGCAGAAATGCACAATGCCATGTGGTTAAAGCTGTGAAATGATTGGTTAGATTCAGGCAACAAAACTATTTGATTAAGGTCAGAAAAAATGATGCTTAAATAATAATGCAACAACGTAACAGCGTAACGTAACAGCGTAACGGAACAGCGTAACGGAACAGCGTAACGGAACAGCATAACGGAACAGCGTAACGGAACAGCGTAACGGAAAGGAAAAGGAACATAGTTTGTGCTAAAATAATAATGTAACAGTGTAATGTAACTATTGTAAATAAAACAGCCCTTTGATGACTTTTTTACATAGTATTATGTAACAAGTTCTGAGTATATAATATATAATATATAATAGAATGTGTCTTAGTTAAAACATAGTGACGACTTGACTTGCTCATGTAATTCATGGCTAAAAATGCTCACACAATGCTGGATGTTACTGTGAGTTAAATGAAATATGGAACGGCCACTTTACAAGGTAGGACTACAAATGTGGCTGCATTTCTGAGAGTTGCTTTTAGGGTGATGTACTTTTTACTTTTGTCAAGGTCAAGATTATACTCCTCTGATCAAAACACACCACTGAAACATGTGCAACAGCTGAAAATACTTCCATCCTGTATATTTTGTGTACAGTCTTATATTCTGTCTATTCCCATCTCTCTAGCCTCCCACTGTCCTCACCAGTCAAACAAGCAGGACCACGGCTCTCAGCCGCTGGCCAACTCCATCAGCCTGTCTGTCCCTGAGAACCCAGAGGACTGCCCTATATGTGCATTATCATTGGAAGAGGGGACCAGGGCCGTGGGGGACTCGGCCAACGGGGAGGAAGATGAGGAGGACGCGGTGAAAGAGACGGGCAAGGAGGAGAACCATCTGGAGGAGAGGGGAGATGGAGAGAGGACGAGGAAGAGGACCTGCTTTGGACATTGTAAAGACATTTGGAATGACATGAGGAGGAAACTTTGGGGAATTGTGGAGAGCAAGTACTTCAGCAGGGGCATTATGATCGCTATCCTCATCAACACCATCAGCATGGGCATTGAGCATCACAACCAGGTAAGATGATACCACATTGTCACTGACATACTTTGGTGTCAATACAGTGCGTAATCATTTCTCACGTCCACAAATCACCAAGGCAGATAAACTGCTATCACTGCTGATGAAGCGTTGCTGCTGGAAATATCATAATAGCAGATGACATTCAGAAGGATGAGCGTGGGAGCGGAGCATCACTGCCATGCCGTTTCCTGACAGAGGTGTAAACATTTAGCCTCGCGGCAGATGAAACCGAGCTGGCTTTTAACATTGGCCAGGCTCCTCAGAGACAGAACAGGCAGGTGTCTGCCAAGACTGCACATGGACGCATGCGTATGAGTGTGCACAATACACATCCACTTGTGTCCGGTGTGTTGCACGCACACTAACTAATATCTATTTGTATTTGTGTGCAAGAGAAACGTGCAGGTGCACACACAAGCAGTTACATAAAAGAGCTTTCTCTCTCTCAGCTCATGCCATTCTACTCCCTCCCTTGCTAATTTGACTTCCCTTTCTTTTCTCCGTAAATCCCTCTGTGCACCTTTCCTTTGCTCGTTCCTTCCCCCTCACTCGCTCCTTTGTTCCTTCCTTCCGTCCTTCCCATCTAACCCCGAGTGCCTCCACTCTCTGACTCTCTTTTACCTCCCTCAGTTTCTCCCTGCGTCTCCCCACTTCTCCCTCTCTCTCTCTCATCCACCCACTCACTCTTTGACAGCGTACAGAGTAGTTGCTTTCTCTCATCTCTGAAGACTCTAAAAATAAAACGCGGGTTGGGGAGGAAGAGGAGGAGACGAGTGAGATGGAAGAGCGAGGCAGTCGCTGGTTACACAGCAGTTTTCAGCTCAATTCCCTGTGTGATTTTGTATGTGAGCATGCGAAGTAGGCATGTATGCAGATTTGTATGGACACACTGGCAGACGCTCTGTCTGTCTGTCTGTCTGTCTGTCTGTCTGTCTGTCTGTCTGTCTGTCTGTCTCTGGAGTCTCTCTCTCCTCCACAGATTTCCACAGGCTGACAGAGACGTAGAGACACAAGTGTGTGTTTTTGCTCTGCAGTATAAAGTCTCACCGCTAAAACAGGAAATCTGAAGCTGACTTGCTTCTCCCCAAAAAAAACACCTAACCACAGGCTGCCTCGCTCACATTATTATGTTAGATCATTACTCATTCAAGCTGCAATGGGTAGAAATGGAGCAAATATGATTTTAAAAAGTTATTTTTATAAAACGTCACTATATCCTGACAGTAGTACATGAGACAGATAATCTGTGTCCTCTGGTGCTCCTAATGGCATCTGCAAGATTTCACAGACCGGAGGAAAACCGTCTCTGAGCAGATGTCAATCACTCTGAATGCTGATCAAACAGTCAAACTAGGCAGCGCTGATCAAATATGAATCAATATTCTGTTACTGTAATGCTTATTTCGCTCCTCAGACGTTTCCAGAAACATCTTGTAGTTACTGTTTAGCTGTAAAATAAGACAGTTTGTGACCCGGCAGCCATGTTGAGGAAATACCAAGCACCACCCACCAGCTGGAGCACAGCCAATAGGATCTCTCTAAAATGACCTGTGATAGGTTAAAGTCTCCCGTCATAAGCTAGATTTGTTAAATCCTGCAAACAGAGCCATGAGGAGGTGCAGAAGTCTAGTTTTCTCTCTGAACACTTGAATTACAATATGCTGAAATGTTATCATGGATTATTTTTTTTGCCCAGTGATGCTAAAAACTTTCTGCCTACTGAAAGTTTAAGTCATGAAATGAAAGTTTAAAGGCGAGCGGTGTATTTGCATTCACGTTACGTGTGTTCGTCTCGACATCTCTGAGGGGCCATATTTGAATTCAGGCGTTGGAAGTTGTAGCTCATTCATTCATATTCAGGCAACATTCACACGATGAGTGAGAGCACATTTTAAAGAGAAACAGGGAGAGTGTTTTATTTGCATGGGAGGATGAATTCTGGACTATTATTAAGATGAGATGGAAAATTAGGGAACAGGTGGAAATTAACATGGGAGAGCAAACAGCTATAAGGACATGTGGCGGTCAGAGAATGAAAGGTCAAGAAGAAAAGCAGAAGGGGGCGAGAGAGCAAGGAGAGAGAGGGATGATGGTATTTTGTGTGATTTAAACTGTGGTGTCAAGGCTGTGATGGTTCTGTCAATAGCAATGAATCTCATATCCTGTGTTTGTACTTAGGACCGGTGAGTGAGCTCTGGACATGGGTCAAGGTTAACGCTGAGGGATGAAACTCCATTTATCTCCTCATTTTCCATCCTCTCCTACAGCACATCTCTTTTCACATGTTGCATAACATTTGCATTGTGTGTGCTACAGTACCGAGCTCAAACAAATCTCCCATACCGTTTATCATTCGTTCCCTTTCTCCCCTCTAATCTAGTATTTTCCTCTCCTCCGTCATGTCATCATCTACTCCTAAACCATCCCTCCACTAGCTCCTCGTTTCCCTCTCCTACCTCCGCTGCTCTCCCTCCTCTGATCGACAGGAGGGTATTGATTGCGTGGAGATGGGTCTGCCTGATAATGAGGCTCAGAACAGGAGAGAAAAAAGGGGATGGAGAACTTGGTGTGGGGGGGGTAGATTGGGAGAGAAAGCGGATTAGAGGAAGTGGGGGAGGGCTGAGAGTGTGACATGCTTTGCTAACTTTGGCAGGCCGAGCTGGCTATTTCTCCACCGGCTTTGAAACTGAAATTCACAGGGGGTATCAGAGAAAGCATCTGATCCATATCGTGCACACACACATACAAATGGAAATAAACCCGGGATTGACTGCAGCGCGCGTCCTACACAGACAACACACTCTCCTTTCCCTTTCTCGCTTCCCTGTATTTTTATTTCTGATGTGACGTTCTGAGTTTTTCTTTTCAATTTCTCATAGACAGCTTTGCTAAAAAAAAACAAAGCAACAAAATTAGTTTCCTGTGTTTCAGTCTCCTCCTTCCTGTCTGTCTCCCATCTAAGATGAGGTGTATAAGCGTTAATTTTATTTGCCAGGTAGGAGAGAATCCTCTTTTCAAGTGACTGATGGTTTGAGTGACGGGATGCATACACGATTGTTTTCTCAGCGGCTCCAGCGTCTTTTGTTGGCGGTGGTGATTGCAAAGCAGTGGTTTAATATCAGCGGTGTCTTTGTCTTGTACCTGCCTCTCTGTGGAGAGATCACAGCTCGCTTTTCTACCTGAATGTTTGCAACTCAAACCCCTCTTACCCGCTTCCTCCTGCTTTTACCTGCTGGTTTTCAGCCCGAGGAGCTGACCAATGTCCTGGAGATCTGCAACATCGTCTTCACCAGCATGTTTACCCTGGAGATGATCCTGAAGCTGACTGCTTTTGGCTTCTTCGAGTACCTGAGGAACCCCTATAACATCTTTGATGGCATCATCGTCATCATCAGGTCTGCAAAGTACAAAACAATCTGCTGTTTGTTCAGTCAGGTTGTGCCTGGAGTGTGCTGCATTTTAATGAATATAATAGGAGCTGACAAAGTTATTTCTTTAACGCATTAACACATGTTGTGATTTTTAGGTTGTAGCATTGGTACCAACAGTGTCTAGCTTGTAGCGAAGGCTAAATAGCGTTTCAAGCGTACGCTAAATTTTGTTGAGGAAAAATTGGCTCGGCCATTTTCAAAGGGGTCCCTTGACCTCTGACCTCCAGATGTGTGAATGTGAATGGGTTCTCTGGGTCCCCACCAGTCTCCCCTTTACAGACACGCCCACTTTATGATAATCACATGCAGTTTACCATGTTATGATTTGAGCATACTTTTTATGCAAAGGTCAGTACCTGTGAAGGTTTCTGGACAATATTTATCATTGTTTTGTGTTGTTAATAGATTTACATGGATGAATATATACATACAGTACATTTACATAAAGCAACATATCTAGATATATATATATAGATATAGATATAGACAGTTCATAGACATATATATAATGGAAGGCGACATCTTCGGTGCTCATTTTGTCATTTGTGACCGGTGTATGACCCCACAGCTTTGGTTTGCTGCATTAGCTTCAGGCGCTGTTCGCTAGTTCACTGCTGCATCAGCTTTTTCTCTCAAAAACTCATCCTGTATCTGTTACAGCTCCATACTGATTCATTTATTAGTGGAGTAAGGTCAGCTCACTTCTCTCTAGTGTTTGTGTTTTTAAACTAGACTGGGCTGGAGAGTAAATTCAGTATCTGTGTTGCATACTGTAAAGATACTGTATGTTTGTGTGTATAAGTGAGAGTGACGAAGGAACAGAGAGTATGCAGGATCATTTGCATTCCTCTGTTCACCCTTCAGTGATGCATTTATCCCACAGGCCTGGTTGAGTACTTCACATTGTCCCCTCTTGACTCACTGAAATCCTCATGAAACTCCCCATATGAAGGAGTGAAGGATACAAATGTACTGTACTATATATACAGTACATGTACTGTACTATATATACAGACCTGATTCCATAACTAACATAGTTTCTCACGTTGTCCCGACCCCAGCTCTTCAGGTATGATCCCGCCTGCTCCGTACTACCAGCCAGATAAAAACATGATTAATCCTGTTTAAATATTTCAATGACAGCCCTAAGATTGGCAGCTTCAAATCACTCCATGAATTGAGGAGATTTTGTCCAAACACGTAATGACTTTCCAACTACTGTCCATCTAATTGAGTTTCTAGATGTACTTTCATCTCCAGGAATCACACAAACCGACTGGTCCAATCAGATGTTGGTTGTGTGTGTTCCTCACAGAGCTTTGCATTAAACTACCGTTATGCGGCAAATCTTTAATATAAGAACTGTCAAGCACTATGGGGATAAAATGTGTAAAATGCAGCAGTATCCCTTATCACACCAGTATGGATTATGTGCAGTAGTGTGTTTTATATAGTATAAAGGACTGACTTATCCCCTTATCTTCTCTTATGTGTTTTTTCCCATTTCTATTTTTTTTTAATCTTCCTCTCCCTACGTTCCCTAAATATAACATATATATATATATATATATATATATCTATATATACTGTTTTTTCGCCCACCGTGCAGCGTGTGTGAGATCATTGGCCAGGCAGACGGCGGCCTGTCAGTGCTGAGGACCTTCAGACTGCTGAGGGTCATTAAGCTGGTGAGGTTCATGCCTGCACTGAGGCGGCAGCTGGTGGTGCTGATGAAGACGATGGACAACGTGGCCACTTTCTGCATGCTGCTCATGCTCTTCATCTTCATCTTCAGGTAACAGTGGCGTGTATTTCTGTGACCGGAGAGTGAGACGGGTGTGTATCTGCTGTCTGTATGCTGTATGTGCACTGTGCAGCGCTGTGCCTGATAGTTTAACAACCTACGGCAGGTTGTTTTGTTGCTATTCCAAACCGTTCAATTAAAAAGAAAAAGCAGTGGTAAAATATCAGCCGATTAAATCTAGTAGCTGAGCATGGTGCAGACAGTCATAACCAGAGGCCACAGTTTGTGCAAAATAATAGGATTAACTTCCAATTATTGGAGTTCTACCCTATTTTTGCCCAAACTGTATCTCAGCTGTGTCAAGGCTTTTCTCCTCCCTGCCTCCTTTCCCAGGATTACTGCTGCCATGAAAGTTATGAATCCCTTAACTTGTTTGTCTGTCTGTCAGCCGTCTGTATTTCACTACTACCCTTAGACTTTTGGATTTCCACTAAATTAGACAGGCAGGCCTCAGGCCAGAGAACAATGATAACAGCAAACTGTAACCATTAATCTGACAGAGACTGAGCTCAAACGGCATGGTGATGCATTGGTTTGAATTTTCTTCCGAATCTGGTCTTGGCACGCGACAGATAAGAAAAGAAAAAATACTAATAATAAACTAAAAAAGATTAAATAGTAAATAAATAGAAAAAATAATAAGAGACGATAAATGATTGAATGTTTTAAGTTAAAAGAAAAGAGGAAATAAAATGAAGTAACGTTAAATAAGACTAATATATTGAAGACAGTAGTATATTTGGAATTAAGGTAATTTACTGTTAGCTATAGGTAATTTAATTATGGCCTATTGGTTTGATTTATAATACTGATATGAATATCTTTAGTATTGACTGTAAAGACTGTTACTGTGTCAGCAATCATCTCAGTGACTTGGTCAACTGTAAGTAACGGAGAGGAGGAAGATTTGTCTGAACGTCATGAATGTCAAATTATTCTCTACAGTTAAAGATGCGATACAGCAGTCGCATTGTAGCTAAATTAATATTGAGATGCAGATGCTGAAAACTGCAATTTACAAAAACATAATAATCGTTCAGCCTAATCTCTCCTCTTGTTAACCTCCCCCAGCGTACACACACACACACGCACACACACACACACACACCTCCCCTCCAATTCCACCTCCGTGGGCGATAACTGAAAATGCAGATAGCATTAACAGAATTATTGTTATTTGAATAATTTATCATAATTGTTGCCAGTGTGCTCATTTTTGCATGATAGATATGAGTTCCACAGCAGCTTAATGCTATTATCCCAATCCTCGTATCTTTATGTGAATGTATGTATATATATATATATATATATATATATATATATATATATTATATATATATATATTATATTTTTTTTTGTATAGCCAACTAATGTTACATCTAGCCATTGTAGGTTTTAGTGTGCAGTTAATGTAAAGTACCACTCAGCTAAGACTTAAACTTTTAAAAGCTCTCATAAACCCCTAAAGGAAGCAGCAATGAATGAGTTGTCTGGGTCTCACTGTCTTTTTTTTTTTTTTTTTTAAGATTATTTTTTTGGAGAGGGTTTTTGTAATTTTTATTGACAATGATAGTGGTGAAAGGGTGGAGACAGAGTGGATGACACACAGCAAAGGGCTCGGGGCAGGATTCAAACCCGGGGCTGCAGCAGCAAGGACTTCAGCCTTTGGCACATGGGTCGCCATGGAGCTAAACAGCACCCGGGTCTCAGGGTCTTGTGGGGGCAGCAAACAGACGGTGCAGGTCGAAGATAAAGAGCAGGACAGAAGGAAAGACAGAAAATGACATTTGAATGGACAGAAATAGAAGATAGTGGTTTTATGTGAGGAAGCCCATGTAAATATGTGTGTCTATGAGGGGGCACATTTGTTTATTCATGCTCTAGAGCCCTAACTTCTATTTCTGTTACTTCTGTTTCTGTTTTATTTTTCAGTACATGTACCGAACGCTAACCCATAATTCTTCACATTGTCTGCAGGTGTAAACAGAGCGCATGCCATATGTAAATGCTTCATACTCTTACACTGTGACAGCTTGTGTGGCTGTAATACTGGAGTAATCGCTTCTTGTGTCGCAGCATCCTGGGGATGCATATCTTTGGTTGCAAGTTCAGTCTGAAGACAGGAGCAGGAGACACGGTGCCTGACAGGAAGAACTTCGACTCCCTGCTGTGGGCCATCGTAACTGTCTTTCAGGTACGAATAGTTTAAACCATAGATGTCTATAAAGATGGACGACACGTCTCCACGTCCTCCCGCTGTACAGAAATGAAGCCAAAACATCCCACATACGGGAGCTGCCATCTTGAGATTTTGACGTCATTTGGAGCCAGAGTCTGTGCGGTAGTGATCGAGGCCCCGCCCACATCCCCTCATCAGCCAGTCATAGCTGCAGCTTGTTAGTGAGAGAGAACCACAGCTGTCAATCATGACATCAGCATCAAATATCTAATGAAACCAAGTTTATCTGAAAAATGAACACATGAATATACATCAGCGTGATAAGAACGACCTAAAATGACAAACACTGTCACGTCAAATTCATTTGACATGTTTGACTTTTTAGTTTGTCCCATGTCAACGCTAATCTGGTGGGGTGGGCTTTATGACCTGTAGAGTGCCGAAGTCCCGCCTCTCCATGAAGTCCCTGGACTCCATGGGACCTTATTTCAGAAAAAATGTGAATAGTAGTCAACAGAGAGAGAGACAGAGAGTCATAGAGAATCATGCACATGATGTTTATTTTAAAACATCAACAAACATATATAATAATACACAACCATGTCTTCTGGTTACTGAACTCATTTTTTAAATAAATTGTACAATATTTCTGCTTGCATTTATTTTTCCTAGACTTCTGCTTTCAGAGCTAGTTATTGAATAAATTATTACTGAAACTAATAATAATCAAATGCAGAGGCAATTTTGAAATATGATCGAGAGTAGATATATTTATATAGTCTTACAATTACAACCGGCCCTTTGAGGGGAACCCTGATACTGATGTGGCCGGGATGAAACTGAGTTTGACATCCCTGCATTAGAGAGAGAGAGAGAGAGATGTCATGCAACTTTTAGCTCTGTCATCTTTCTGATTACATATTTTCACAGTCTGATACTTCAGCAGTTTTAGAGCAACTATCTTTACCCGCAAAATGATCTTTTTTCAAATTAAAAAACACACTCACTCACTCAATCATCTTCAACCTCTTATCCGGGTCGGGTCGCGGGGGCAACAGCTCCAGAGGGGACCCCAGAGTTCCCTTTCCTGGGCCACATTGGGCCGTTCCCAGACCAGTGTGGAGATAATCTCTCCACCTAGTCCTGGGTCTTCCCCGGGGCCTCCTCCCAGCTGATATGTGATTTATGGTGCCATTCAAATGGGATCAAAAAAATATTTTTCCCTGTCCATTGACCACCGTTCATATTTTTTTCCGAAAAAAGGTCCAATGGGGTCCACTGGAAGGGGCGGCGCTTAGGCTCTGTATACTGCAACCAGCCACCCAGGGGTGGTGACCCCATGGAGCTGTCACGTTGTCCATCTTTATATGACTGAAAGTCACTTTGGAAAAACACTTTGGTTTCACAACTTAATTCAGTGTGCTGTTGTTGTTCATTGTGTATATATATATATATATATATATATATATATATATATATATATATATATATATATATTTTTCTGTAGATTCTGACTCAGGAGGACTGGAACATGGTGCTGTACAACGGTATGGCGTCCACCTCGCCCTGCGCTGCTCTCTACTTTGTAGCTCTTATGACGTTTGGAAACTACGTGCTCTTCAACCTGCTGGTTGCCATCTTGGTTGAGGGTTTTCAAGCTGAGGTAAGACATCGCGGTTGCACTTTACAAAAGACAAATCAACAGAACCCGATGTCATATGGGGGTAAGCTAGCCACTCACGTCCTATAGTTTCTTTGTTTTGCTGTAACTGTAACCTGTGTGATGAGTTATTCAACTGTTGTGGGTTGAAACCTATTATAATGGCATTGAAAGTTTAAAGAAATACATCATGGATATTAAAGGGATAGTTTAAATATGTTCAAGTGGGGTTGTATGAGGTGCTTATCCATAGTGAGATTATTACCAACAGTAGATGATGGTCGCAACACTCAGACAGGAGTTACCGCACAGAACCAAAGCAATGTACTGCTGTGGACGGGACCGGCAGAAAAACGTATTTTAGCCTTTAGCCTTTAGCCTAAAAAATATTTTTTTTTTGATTTCATTTTGGTGTTTAAGGGTGGGGGTGTTTTTTAAGGTAAAATTTTTGGTTTTTTTATGGGGGTTGGTTGGCCTTGGCGGCGAGATTGATGAATAAAAATGGGTTTTAAAAACAATAGAAGAATTAAAAAAAAAAAAAAAATAAAAAAGTAAAAAAAATTTAAAAAAAAATTTTTAAAATTAATTAAAAACCAAAAAAAAAAAAATTTTTTTTAAATTAATTTTTAAAAGCGAGTCGCCCTATATGGGCGGACAGAGAAGGATTAACTTTCTCTTTGACCTCGGAGAGGCTAAAAGCAGCCGATCCGCCGACCGGAGGGTCCGAGAGGGAGCGTACGGTTCATGGAGGTCAGACAGTTACTGGGGGCGACGCCATGCAGACATTTCAACTAATAAACGTAATTTTAAAATCTGTTCTAAAATGAATCGGGAGCCAGTGAAGTGCTGCTAAATTTGGGGTAATGTGGTCAAATGTTTGTTAAAAGTGAAGCTGCAGTCGGACTGTCATTAGGCTGAACCCTCACAGGACTCTCAGTATATTATCTATAACTGTGGTAATATATCAATATCATATCAATACAGATGATATACTATATGATATTATATGAATATTACTGTTATAGTATTCTCTACCTTGTCATATATCAACATATCATTATATCTTATACTATATTATATTACACTATTATACTATTATATTATACCATATTACACTGTATACATACTGCATACTTTTGCACTGCATTTTATATCCATATACATATGCACCACATTTGTCTCTTTACCTTGCCACTTTACTCAACTTGTATAATAGCTGTATATACCTTGTATTTACTTTATTCTTATCTTATTCCATTTTATTTTATTTTTCTACCTATTCTTACTCCTTATACTGCTGCTACTGCTATCAGTGCTGCTGTAACATCCGAATTTCCCCCCGGGGATCAATAAAGTACTATCTTATCTTATCGTATCTTATCTTATCTTATCTTATCTTATCTTAAAGGATGTCATTAAAAACCCTCAGAAAGGGCTTTCTGACAGCAGGGATGAAATATTCTCAATATAGCATACAATTAAACTGATATAGATTTTTTTTCACAGTCTGATACAACAGTACATCCACAGCAGTACATTGCTTTACTACCATGTAGTACCATGTAACTCCGATCAGTGCCGATCGTCATCTACTGCAGGTACTGAGTGTGGATAAGTACCACATACAAACCCCACTTCAAAACACCCAAAATATCCATTTCATGGGAAAACAAGTACATACTGTATTTGTCCTTATTTCAAAAACCAGCAATGAATGAGAGAAAAGATGGATCGAATATTGAACCTCAGTTTTATGGAGCTGGTTCTGACAAGTGGAATGAGTTTGGTAATAAGGAGAGGATGAATGATTGGCAGTTCCTATTTAAATTAGCTTGTGATTGATCATTATTTCTACACTTCCTCCGGCTCTCTGCTTCTTACTCTCCATCTTCTCTCATGTCTGGTCTTCGTTACTGTGCCTCCCCTCCTCCTCCACTCCCCTCCTCCTCCGCCCCCCCCCCCCCCCCCCCCTCCCCTCCTCCCCATACAGGGTGATGCGAACCGCTCTTACTCAGACGACGACAGGTCTTCCTGTAATTTTGAGGAGAATGATAAGCAGAAAGACTGTCTGCATCTCTCAGGTATTAAAAGGCCTTCAGAGGCTTTACGGCATTTATTGTTTAATAAGGATTGATTTTCTTCTCAACTCTGAATTTATATGACCTATTACAATAATTTACAATTTTCCCCTCTCAAACAAAAATGTCAACTTTAAACTAACCACTCATTTGTAAAATTGTGTTACCAGAGATCATTTAACATTAAATACAATTTCACTTCACATTTTCAAACAGTCTGGACTTTTTTTGTCTGAATTATAACAAAACTGTTCATAAAATTATTCTCTCACACCTTTGCTAATGTCAGTCTGACTGTTAAAGAGGCTGCCATCCAGACCATCATACAGTACATGTGCTCTAAGGCTGAAGTGTAACCAATCCTCTAGACCAGGGGCGTCAAACTCAGGTTCATCCTGGGCCACATCAGCATCATGGTTCCCCTCAAAGGGCCGGTTGTAATTGTAAGACTATATAAATATATCTACTCTTCATCATATTATTATTATGCTTATTGTGACGTCAACATTTCTTGGAGTGACGTTAAATGCTTCATATTCCTCTCTGTACAACCTAAGCTACCATGCTCGAATGGCCTGTTCTTGTTCTGACATATTTTAGGATGCCTTCTGTAACACTTTGGCCAGGGACAACAGACGTAAAATATCCGTTAGACCAAAAATATTTGTGATTTGTCATATGTTGTAAACCCCGCTCCTTTCATGTGAACATGCCTGTCGCCAGATTGAGAAACGCTGGGTTGATTTACCGAGGTGATAACCACAATCGTAATATCGCGGTCGTTAGGGTTAGTTAAGCCAGATAGCGTGAAGGTACTCTATGTTGGACTCGTAGTACTGGCCTCTGGAAGCTATCAGCTGTTTCATAGTGCCTAACACATTGAAAGCATTGCCTGTACACAGCAAACATTGCTAACCATCTTTTTCCTGAAATGTGCCTGCTTTAAATAATGCATGCCCGATGCCATGTCTCCATCCACCCCTTTTCTCCCTGTGGGCACAACAAAAGTGAGTTAACCCAGAATCAGCCAAAGCGTCGTGCAGCATAGAGTAGTATTTAGCAGCACATTAGGGAGGCCGTTGATGATGTCTGATCACTTTCTTCTGAGCCTTTTTAAATGTCAGCTTACCTGAATAAAGCACATTTATGAATGTTAATGGTTCCCGGAGACCTATTCCACCAAAAGATATGTTTGAGAGCAGACAGACTGCTGGCAGATATTCCTCTCTTTCATCATTACGAGCTCCTCTCTGGCTCCTCTAAGGTGATTTAGTGTAAATTAAACCTTCCTCTGCCTCTCTGAGCTGGCCATAACATTGTTTTAGGGCAATCATGTTGTAAAGTGATGAAGAATGCCAAGAGAAGAAGCAACAGAAGGGCTTGGTCTTTCTTTCTTTGATTGTTTCCTCTGCTCATCTATCTTATGTCTCTCTTTCCTCCTTTTATTGCCACTTGTTCCTTTCCTCCATTCTCATCTTCTTTCCTACAGACCCAAAGATCTGCACACTAACCCCTAATGGGCACCTGGACTTGTCCCCACTGCCCCATGGCCTGTATCCAGGAGAGAGGTTGACCTTTGCTCTTGGCTCCAGGAAGAACAGCGTCATTTCTCTTGGCAGGGCCAACTTGGAGCAGAGGGCCATGGTAAGTAAAACAGCTGAGTATGCAAGTAATATTATAGCTAATGTCTTTCACAAGGACAATTATTTCGTACATCAGTGTTATTATGTTAATTAGTGCCGACAACCACTGGGAAAACAAGGCACTCCATTGTCTCCAGATATGTTTGAAGATATTAAAGATATGCCCACTTTATGATAATCACAGTCAGTTTGGGGCAAAAAAACATGTCGTTTTTTGAATGCAGTATAAATGTGTTATTATCACCTATTCCAAAAACAACAAAACTACTACTCACTACTACTACTACTACATTGTGGTAACTAGAGACCTAGAAAGAAAGAAAGAAAGATCTTCCTTTATTAGTCCCACAGTGGGGAAATTCAGTTTTACACTCTGTTCACACAGTACATATACATGCATCAATGGAGAGGTGTCAGAGTGAGCAGGCTGCTCCTGCTCCACAAGCGCCCAGAGCAGTTGGGGGTTTGGTGCCTTGCTCAGGGGCACCTCGGCAGTGCCCAAGAGGTAAACTGGCACCTCTCCAGCAACCAGTTGGTCTTGGTCCATGCGGGACTTGAACCCGTGACCTCCGCGTCGTAACCCAAGTCCTTACAGACTGAGCTACTGCCGCCCCCAAGAGCATTCAGAGGATGGATGGCTTTCCTACCTACACTGATTGTCAGTGTGGGGGGGATCTGAACTGTTTACACAAGTGCTCACCATCCAATTGGTGAAAAATCTCTGAATATTACAAGTTTTTAACACCAAATCACGGCATGGTTTGATTAATTAAATAATTCATCTTTATTTCTGATTTATGGCTACAACAACTTGACCCACAGTGCTGAGCTGCATCTCAGATTAATCTCCAGGTTTCCAGATGATGTTCACCACTTCTATGTGGCATCTACTGTTGACCTGCTGTCTCCCCCTAAAGACGCCCTGGACCCCCTAAAGAAGACTAAAACTGGTCTACTGTGGGTCTGGATTCTGTTTTTAGTAATTTCACCTGCCCCACCAAGGAACACCTGTCAGATTATCTATCAGGGCCATGCAGCACTTCCTCCTTCCATTGTGAAATATTATTGTTATTTGTCATTATAATGTGTGTGGTCATTGGGTCGGTTCTTTTTAATTTTGTTAAGTAATCCAGACAGAGCTGATCCAAGTGTGGCTCAGAGTTACTCTCTCTCTCTCTCTCTCTCTCTCTCTCTCTCTCTCTCTCTCTCTCTCTCTCTCTCTCTCTCTCCCTCCCTCTCTCTCTCTCTCTCTCTCCCTCCCTCTCTCCCTCTCTCTCGTAGTATTCAGGTCGAGGTTACCATAACTGGGGCCGTCCGCTGCCTCCCCAGCCTCAGGCCTTGTGGGCCCGCCGCTCCAGCTGGAACAGCCTGGGAGGATGCCGCCCCTGCTCCTCCTCGTCTCCCTCCACCAGTCCGGCCTTCACGCCCACCTCAGCGAGGCCCTTCTATGGCCACGGCCTGGGGGGTCTCGGGGGAATGGTCGGAGGAAGCCTTCGTATCCGGGGTCCCCGTGCCTCTTCGTCTCCACATCGCCACCTCCACCTCCACCATGTCCACCCTGATGAGGAGGAGTCCCTGCTCTCTCCTCCTGCCATTGCTCCACGCTCTCTTCAGCTTCCCCATCCCATGCTCCCGGGCCACTGTGTACCCAGGAGGGACCGCAGAGCTCTGTCACTAGAGCTGCCCCACCCCCTGCAGGTCCCAGGACCCCCACACCCTCCGCTGCCGCCACACCACCCGCTGCCCCCCGTGACGCTCCATGCTCACAGGAAGAAGAGCTTCTCTGGGGGGATGGCGACCAGTGGAGGTGGTGGTGGTGGTGGTGGTGGTGGTGGCGGCGGCCGTGGGCTCGACAGTCTGGGTGGCTTAGGAGGGGTACACCAAGACTGTAATGGCAAGACTCCTCTGTCTCAGCTTCTCCAGCCTCCGAGACACCACACTGAGCCGGCTGGAGGGGCGAACCCCCAGAGCCAGCTGATGGCCGACGTCTTCCCCCAGGTTAACACACGCAGCAAAGACCGGGAGGACCTGGACGATGACATTGAATACGTAAGTGTCAATTTTGTGTGAGAGGGAGGGAATTAAACTTAAACAGCATGAAGAAAAACCTGGCGAGTGAGTAAAATAAGCTTGTGCAGCCATGTGACTTTCCTATGATACCACAGACCCAGACAAGATGGCATCTAAAGAGAACAGAGAGCCACAATCCAGGCTTGTGATTCTCAATAACCGAACCATTAGCTTTTGTGTTAAAGTACAAGATTTTACACATGCAGTAATCTCCCACTCTCTTGTATAGGATTTTCAAGTGGTTTGTATAAAAGCCTGCACTCCCTATCACCTGGGCCTCACGGGAGTCCCATTGTTTTCATTGTAAACAAGTCTGTGTATGAGAGAAACAAGGTTAATTAGAAAGGACTATTTAGACAGCGGGGGAGAGAGCTATACAGATGGTAATGTTGGAGGATGCTCCGAGCTGTTGCTATAGAAGTGTTTCACTTTCGTAAATAATTTAAATAGGGAGTCTAGAACAGACGGTTTGCATTTCTGTGTGTCTTTTTGTGTTTACCGCACGAATATATATGCATAGTTTATATGGGCTCTGCTTGTGTGTGTGCGTGCCATGATGTTGATGTTTATGTGTGTGCTGCAGAGCTTGTGCTTCCGCATCCAGAAGACGTTAGAAGCACACAAACCAGACTGGTGTGAGACCAGAGAGGACTGGTCCGTCTTCCTGTTCTCCCCGCGGAACAGGTGAGTCCCCTTTACCCCTCGCTCCCAGGTAGTGGCTAGAAGGGAGACCACAAACAGGGGAAACTCTTACCAGACTGTTACAGTTAGGGTTGTCGGGCAGCGAGGCTTGCAAGAGGTTTTGCAGATTTCAGACCAGAATTTGCGGTTTGCTTGCTCCCTTCTAGACACAACCCTCGCTCCACTTTTTATTTTTTACCCTTTTAAAGAGGTTTTCCTCTTTCCTTTAGTGTATTATATAGTGCAAAGTTACAAAGCTCAAAGTCCAGCCCACAGAAACCGTGCTCTCGAATTGTCTGGAACGCCTCGCTGCCTTTTCTTCCCTCATGTGGTGATGTCTCTAAGTGACACACTTTGCATTACGGCTAGTTTGGCACACCTTCAAACAAAGCCGGGGGGGTTGCAGCAGTTTGAGAAAATAAAGCATTTTTCAAAGAATAAATCAGAGAATGGGGGTGTCATTACCAGATTGCATCGTCTTTCAGCCCAGTTTAGATGAATTTATGGTTTATCAGACCACAAATGGTACAAGAATTAGCGCAACACACCCACTCTCTCTCACTCTCTCTCTTCTTCACCATGTCCTCCTGGTGAGGCGGCCGTCTGGCTGCTGCTGCACCGACGAGATGCACTGCCGCACGCCGGCCGCCGCTCACTCATTCACCACACACAAACACCTCCCTAACAGTGGAGGAAACTAAAATACATAACCTCCAGACATCAGCCTTGGGCCGCCATGCAGCTAACTAGCTACTACGCCTACTGTAACAAACTGCCAGATAATCAGATTCATCAGTTTGCTGCTCAGACGTCACATTCTTGCCGCCGCACAATGACCTTTGACCTGCAGCTATACTGTAGTCATACATCATATTCCCTTTCCCCACCCATTTACCTTACAAAAACTGTAGGGGCCGTTATAGCTCCTAGAAGCCGATGCCACGTCCAAGGCTGAGTCCTTGTTGCACGAAGGCGGCCGGTTCAAATCCAGCCTGGAGCCTCTTTGCTCACGTCATCCCCTCCGTCTCCCCATTCAACACTGTCTCTCTGAATAAACAAATATATACATATATAAACCAATAAACAAATGGAAAAAACCCTCTCCAATAAAAGAAGAAGAAGAAATATTAAAATACACTTGAGGTGGCTTGAAAGCAGGTAAACATGTTCAAGTAGAAACCCAAAATACAAATATGCACCAAAATAAGCGCAATCAGTTCTGTTGTAAACAGTGTATTTAATGATTGCCTGGATCAAAAATGTTGGTTTGTTTTGTAGCCGAAGACGTCCAACAGCCTCTCATACAGACATTATCGGCTGGCCGCAGGACGCGTCTCATCAAAACAATATCAGGGCTGGCTGGCGGGGCAGATTCTGTCCCCACCTCATCAATAGGAAGGACAGGTTGCCGAGCTTCCACAGAGACAGGCTGCATCAGAGTATTGATCCCCACCTCACAAATAACAACGGGATATTTTCTCCCCTCCTGTTAGAGAGCAAGAAACAGACCTCGGGGGGTAAATTTAATACCACGGGCAATTTACTAAATTCTGCATTAATGCATCTGTGGTGATGTTGTGCAGTTGAGTTTTAATAAAAGGCATTTAAATGTCCCCATGCTTGTTCCAAAATACAATCCCTCTCTCCCATTTCTGTGTCTTTTCATCCGTTCCAATAAACACTGGTGCAAAGATATTTAATTGTTTTTTGGCAGCACACAGTGTCACATGCAAAGGATTGAAATGCATATTCAGTATTTTTACATCCCATGGCTTTCTCTCTTTCTCTGCCTGTTTCTGTTACCCAGCAGAGCACTGAACTCAGGAGTCTGCTGCTTCTGAGAGTGTTGTTAATGTAATTGCTTTTGAATTAGGAGCGATGTAAACAGGGGCTGAATGAGGCTGTTTACTCACTAAGATGTAAGGGAGCTCCCATGCACTGTCAGGACACCTGGCTCGCTCTCTGATTGGATGGAAGAGGTCTAGAAATTGTGTTTGGGTGTGGCCTAACCTCTAATGTACATCCCCTCATTTTTGGCATCTGTATTGTAACAGCAATTGTAATGATTATTTAAACGTGTGCTTTCTATCTTCTTTATCTTCAACACATTCCTCCTCTCTCCTCCTCTTCCTCTCCTCTCTCCCTCTCCTCCTCCTTATTTAAACATTTGCTTTCTACTTTCCTTTCTTCATCTTCAACACATTCCTCCTCTCTCATCCTTTCCTCTCATCCTCTTCTTTCTCTCCTCTCTCCTCTTCCTCTCCACTCCGCTCCTCTCCTTATATCCTAACTGTTCATTCTCCTCCTCCTCCTCCTCCTCTCCTCTCCTCTCCTCTCATATCCTAACTGTTCATCCTCCTCCTCCTCCTCCTCCCCGTCCTCCTCCTCCTCCTCCTCCTCCTCCTCCTCCTCCTCTCCTCTCATATCCTAACTGTTCATCCTCCTCCTCCTCCTCCTCCTCGTCCTCCTCCTCCTCCTCCTCCTCCTCCTCCTCCTTCTCCTCCTCCTCTCCTCTCCTCTCCTCTCATATCCTAACTGTTCATCCTCCTCCTCCTCGTCCTCCTCGTCCTCCTCCTCCTCCTCCTCCTCCTCCTCCTCCTCTCCTCTCATATCCTAACTGTTCATCCTCCTCCTCCTCCTCCTCCTCGTCCTCTCCTCCTCCTCCTCCTCCTCCTCCTCCTCTTCCTCCTCCTCCTCCTCCTCCTCCTCCTCCTCCTCTCCTCTCATATCCTAACTGTTCATCCTCCTCCTCCTCCTCGTCCTCCTCCTCTCCTCTCATATCCTAACTGTTCATCCTCCTCCTCCTCCTCCTCCTCTCCTCCTCCTCCTCCTCCTCCTCCTCCTCCTCTCCTCTCATATCCTAACTGTTCATCCTCCTCCTCCTCCTCCTCCTCGTCCTCCTCCTCCTCCTCCTCCTCCTCCTCCTCCTCTCCTCCTCCTCTCCTCCTCCTCTCCTCTCATATCCTAACTGTTCATCCTCCTCCTCCTCCTCCTCCTCGTCATCCTCCTCCTCCTCCTCCTCCTCCTCCTCTCCCTCATATCCTAACTGTTCATCCTCCTCGTCCTCCTCCTCCTCCTCCTCCTCCTCCTCCTCCTCCTCCTCCTCCTCCTCCTCTCATATCCTAACTGTTCATCCTCCTCCTTCTCCTCCTCCTCCTCCAGGTTCAGACAGATATGCCAGTCCATCATAGCCCATAAGCTGTTTGACTACGTGGTGCTGGCCTTCATCTTCTCCAACTGTATTACAGTAGCTCTGGAGAGGCCCAAGATCCTCCAGGGCAGCTTGGTAAATCCACCAGAAATGTGTGTGTCTGTACATGTGTGCCTTGACGCCTGTCTGCAGCCTTTTTTGTGGTATATAATCTTGTATTCTCTAAAGACAAATTCAGTTTTATTATCTAAAAGATGCAGTAAGTAAGATTTTACTACCCCTGATTGCCCCATCTCTTCTTTCTGACCGTCAGCTTCTCTCTCCCTCCTCATGTTTGTCTGTCCAGGAAAGAGTCTTTCTCACCATCTCCAACTACATCTTTACTGCCATCTTTGTGGGCGAGATGACACTCAAGGTAACATTTTACAACCTGTCTCTATTACTACCAACGAGTCCTGAGTGTAGGTGCTACACAGAGGCATCCTTTTTGTGTCTTCCTGTTTGTCTCCCTCTCAGTGAATTGACTTGGCGTCAGTGCTCCCACAGCCCAACGACCTCCCGAGCCTTCCTGGCAATTCCCATGTTCCTTTGGAGAATAGAGCAATTAAGCAATGTCATTAATTAGTGGCTAGTCTTCTCTTTTGGATGCAGTCCATCTCCAGCACTCCCCCACACTCTCCCTCCTCCATGCTGTCCCTGCCGATGTTGACTGCTTCTTTAAGTTTGTGCTCCCACATCCTCAGGGTCCGTCCTCTCTTCTCATCAGTCCGTTTATTCCGACTCCCAATATTTCCCCTTCCTTCATTTCTTTCATTTCCTCCCTTCGCCACTGTCTCTGTCTGGATTCTCTGCGAAAGACTTTGGCACAAGTGGTCCATCAATTATGCACTCCCACAATCAATTATTAACCAATCACATGCAGCCTGTCAGAGCTCCGCAGGCTTGTCAGCCCCCTGGCTGAGCCGTACATCCCCTCCCTCTGTGCCTCTGTCTGTCTGAGCCTTGTGCATATCTCCATAATGTGTGTTGGTGTGTGATTGTGTGTGTAGCATTAATCTCTCTGTAGGACTCCACCGCTGAGCTCGGTGCTGTGTACAAGATGCCGACACATAAAAAGCACGGCAGGGTTGAGGGAGTGGTCAGCATGTCGCAGAACTTTTTACAGTGTTATTTCGTGGGGCAAAGGTATTAGATTAGATGTAAATATATAACCAGAATTGTGAACTCTTGGATGTTTTTGCCGTTCACTTTACTTTTTGGCATTCAGATCTACAGTAAGATGTTTCCCAGGCGCTGATCTTTCAACCATCTTGATGTGTTTGCAAACCGCCACCGTCCCTGTGAAGCTTTACCAGACACTCAGCAAACAGCTTCAAATGTCAGTTGCAGATTTTTGATGCTCCCTCTGCTGCTTGGCAAAACACCAAATCCAGCTGTGTGCATATGTATTACAATCCCTGTATAACATCCCTGTAGGGCTGTCCTCTAAAGAAATTGTTAGTCAACTAACACAATTACAAATTAGCCCACTAATCAGTTAGTTGCAATAATTTTTTGGGCTGGGCAAAAATTACATAATAAATGGACTTGCACTTATACAGCGCTTTTCTAGTCATCTGACCTCTCAATGCACTTTACACTAGATGACATGTCTACATGTCACTGACTCTGAATGTCCCGTAGGTGTGAATATGAGTGTGAGTGGTTTTCTGTCTCTATGTGCCCTGTGATGGACTGACCTGTCCAGGGTGGATACTGCCTTCACCCAGCTCCAGCCCCCCCGAGACCCCTAACGGGATAAGCGGTTGCAGATGGATGGATGGACACCTGATCTGATCCTCTCATCCTTGTATTTTGTTGTTGTTGTGCTACACACTTGACAGTATATTTATATAGCCGGCTCAGAAACAAATTTTCCTCTCTCCAGGTGGTTTCCATGGGTCTGTATGTGGGTGAACAGGCGTATCTACGGAGCAGCTGGAACATTCTGGATGGCTTCCTGGTGTTTGTGTCTTTGGTTGACATTGTGGTGTCCATGGCGGGTGGGGCCAAGATCCTGGGTGTGCTTCGAGTGCTCAGGCTGCTGCGAACGCTGCGTCCACTCAGGTATGGACCGAGCAGTGATGCTGTTATCACGTTATGTATGGCAGCTCTGGACATTCTGTTTTAGCTTCACAAGTCGTCTCCTCTCCTTTCCTCTTCTCCTCTTTTCCTCTTCTCTCTTCCTCTTCTCTAGTCCTCTCCTCTAGTCCTCTCCCCTCTTCCTCTCCTCTCCCCTCCTCTCTAAAACAGAGTGAAATAACACACGTTATTTGTGTTTCTCATTCTCCCCTCTTCAGGGTGATTAGCAGAGCTCCAGGTCTGAAGCTGGTGGTGGAAACCCTCATCACCTCCCTCAAACCCATCGGCAACATCGTCCTCATCTGTTGTGCGTTCTTTATCATCTTCGGCATTCTTGGGGTGCAGGTAGGAAAAAGGGATCGGCTGTTTTCATGATACGGACTGCATGCATACATTATGGAATCCGCTATTTGTATGTGTGGACATTGTTGTAAATAACCCAGTCTATTTGTGCATACTATGGTTTCCTGCTATGATTTTTAAATGTAATACTCTCCCTCCCTTTCCCTCTTAACAGCTTTGAGGCACACATGCATTTCTGTCTAAAGTAAATCTCATTGTCTTCCTACTTCTTTCATCGCTGCACAACATTTTCAGCTGGTGGGATCTTTGACCAGCTCATTATTTCACTCAAGAGCAGCCTTTCATCTCATCAGCGGAGCTCGCCAAGGCTTATTTCTCTCTTTTATATAAGTAGTCAGGCAGCATCAAAAGCTCGGTCTCATTGTTCTCCTACTGACAGCTGTTTAAAGGCAAGTTCTTCTACTGCTTCGGCCCCGACGTCAGAAACATCACCAACAAGTCCGACTGCCTGCAAGCCAACTTCAAGTGGGTCCACCACAAGTACAACTTTGACAACCTGGGACAGGTGAGTGACGCGTGTAACAGGACTTTATTTTTAAAATATGGCCTGTCAGTAGATTAAAGTATATAATCATGATTAATCACAAATTGATCACACATTTTTTATCACTTCAAAATGAAACTTAAAGGCAGTTTTGTCAAGTATTTAATCCTCTTATCAACATGGGAGTGGGCAAATTTGCTGCTTTATGCAAATGTATGTGTATATATACACACACACACACACACACTCACACACACAGTATGTATACTGCCTATACACAGTTTGTATACTGTTTGACCCAGTCGTCTAACCATCACTGTCTGGTCTGGTCTTTGTCAAAGTTGCTCACATCCTCACGCTGCCCATTTTTTCTGCTTCCAACACGTCATCTTCAAGGACTAAATGTTCACTTGCTGTCTAATATATCCCTCCACTGCCAGGAGCCACTGTAACAAGATAATCAATGTTATTCACTCCACCTGTCAGTGGTCATAATGTTGTTAATGTTATGGCCGATCAGTATATATGAATATATAGTATATATATTGTGTATTTGGCCATAAAATGAGGATAAGACTTTTCCTTTCCGTCATCCAGGCTCTGATGTCCCTGTTTGTACTGGCCTCCAAGGACGGCTGGGTCAACATCATGTATCATGGTCTGGATGCTGTGGCTGTGGACCAACAGGTACCCGAACATAAGCTGCACAACAACAATTTTCATAAGAAAAAAACAAAACACTTAAGGCACAATCTTCACCATCCAAAATGTATATCTGGCCAAAGTCTTCTCCTTCCCTGTCGTCTCTTTTTTATTGCGAACCTCCTTCTTTCACATCGTTTTAAAATGACACGATGATGAACAAAACGCACCACTTCGATCCCCAGCCGGTGACCAACAACAACCCGTGGATGCTGCTGTACTTCATCTCGTTCCTCCTCATCGTCAGCTTCTTCGTCCTCAACATGTTTGTCGGCGTGGTGGTGGAGAACTTCCACAAATGCCGCCAACACCAGGAGGTGGAGGAGGCCAAGAGGCGTGAGGAGAAGCGTCAGCGGCGCATGGAAAAGAAAAGGAGAAGTAAGAGAGAGAGGAATGATGGGAGTATAAAGGAGTGATAGAGGGAGTGTAAGGAGTGATGCATGGACACAAAGCGGGGTTAAAGTAAGAAAGAAGAGGAAGGAAGAGTTTTATGGAGACAAGCACTTAAAAAACAACCAGATATAACAATACACTACTGAATAGCTCGCTCTGTCCCAGCTGTTACTGTGACGCATCACAAGAATCACTCTCTATTAGCATGTAGAGCTCTGATCAGCACTGATGGAAATATCTGCTGTCAAAACAAAGAGATATAATAAGATTATAATAAACACACATGCACCAAGTGTCATAATTGCTAATGTCTGCAGTTTGAGAGTTTTTTTTTCTGTTGTGTTGCACATCCAAGCGCTCAGTGTGGAGCAGATCTTTCCTGGAAAAAATCCCTCTGCTACACAGGAGATGATCTGTTGCACTTTTGAAAGTAGGAACAGGAACAGTTTGTTTGGATTTGGCTTAAATATAAGTTCTGTTTGTAATAGGTTTGAATGTTGACTGTAAACTGTGTGCAGTATTTTTATATTTTAATGTGTTTAAAAGCTTCACTGATGTATTTTTTGTACCAACAGAAGCCCAGAAGCTGCCCTACTTTGCCAGCTACGGCAGCGTACGCCTGATGATCCACACACTGTGCACAAACCACTACCTGGACCTCATCATCACCTTCATCATCTGCATCAACGTCATCACCATGTCCCTAGAGCACTACAATCAACCTCATGTAAGCAAATACGTGTGTTTGGTTGTTGTATAGAAACAAACTGGTGGGTCCGGCTGTGTGTTTGTGTCTGTGGATGCAAGTTAGGTGATAAACGAGGAGAAGCCATGCGTTCTTGCATTAATGTAAGTCATTAGAGATTTGTACAACTTTGCTTTCCCTAAAGCGCCTGTTCCACAAAGAAACAGACAGCTCTGTCTCAGTAGGAAGAACTTATGCTGGGCTTTTATACAGAGTATTAATGTCTGTCAAATCTTTGTGGCGTTTTTTCTGCACCCGACTCCAGCTCTCGCATAAAGCCTTCCCTTCCCCAAAACAGCAGCATCTTAAAAACGACACAGTGATACCACCATGAAACTGTATCCAGCCTCTGTAGCGTGTGTTGCGAGTAGCTGCAGTCTGTACAAAGGGGCTGTGATTGCGCTGCTGATTTGACGCTGAGGCTGCTGTCAGAGTGGTATTAGCTGTAGCCTATAGTACATGTAACTGTCCATTCATGTGGGATGAATGGAGGTTCAAAAGCCTAATAGCGTGTGTTATTTTTTGTGTGAGGGAGAGAAAAGTGATTATCCTTGAGATGAGATGCCCGTTGACCTTTTAAAATGGAGCAAGCTTTCTCAATCTGACCGAGCATCAGGTAAATATCACAGGTCTTGGTTGTATTTGTCAGCTGTTTGTCTTGACATTTGACAGCCTCCCACTTGTTAGAGGCTACAGCTCTATTTATGAAAGGAGACAAAGCTAAATAGTCTCCAGTCTCAAGGAAGCTGGACCAGGGATGTCACAAGAAGCGTTATTTTGGTCCAAAAATGTGACAGCACTCGTTTTTCTACAGTACTTACGGTACCATCAGGCCTCGACAGGCATCCAGTCATCACAGGGACGAGAGGAAATTTCCCAATAATGCTACTTTGTGAACAAAAACTTTGCATTGAAATCATGGATGTGTTAAGAAAATTGGATCCAGCGTTGGAAGCAGGGCTCCGTTCATTCCTGCGAAAGTTGCTCATGAAGCCACAATGGTTCGACTTCCGAGCGGAAAAGTAACCGGCCATCTTCCACATCCACTGGGCCCATAGAGCAGGCGCAGTAGCGTCCACTCAGTCACGTGGCTCGGTCACAGGTCAAAGACATCACGCCGCCGTCACAGCCCGTTAACTCCGCCTCCCAGACTGGAATCTGACCTGTGATAGCGCTGCCTCACATACTTTGGGTGGAGCGGCCTGTCGCTGAAGGAGCTCTCCAATGCTAAGATGGTGTCCTTCCTGCATGGGGTGGGAGTTGTTCTCCATCATGGATGACGGCTCAGCCATCATCCTCCTCTCTCCCACCACCTCCACCGGGTCCAGGGGGCGTCCCAGGACAGAGCTGGCCTTCCTGACCACCTTATCTAGTCTCTTCCTGTCTGCAGCCGAGATGCTGCTGCTCCAACAGACCACTCCATAAAAGATGGCTGACGCCACCACAGCGTCATTAAAAGGTCTTCAGGAGAGAACCCTGCACTCCAAAAAGACCTCAGATACAGATACAGTCTGGCCTTTTATGTAAAGGAAAGTACCCACTGTGTGCTGGATGTAATGTGTTAGTGTTTGTGGTGCTATGAATGGAAGATGCCCTGGTTTTGCCTCTGGCATGCTTGATTTTACTCTACAAACAGCAGGAACAGTTCTAGCTCTACAGTTTCCCCCTGCTGCTGACACTCCACCTCATTACACACACACACACACACACACACACACACACACACACACACACACACACACAGACCCCTCTTTTACTCTCTCTCTCCAGTCTCTGGATCTCGCCCTGAAGTACTGCAACTATTTCTTCACTTCCATGTTCGTGCTGGAATCAGTGCTCAAACTCATCGCCTTCGGCTTTCGCCGCTTCTTCAAAGAGAGGTACTGTGTGTGTGTGTGTGTGTGTGTGTTGTTTCTCGGTGTTTGTTGGCAGTGTGATTGTGTGTCAGAGTGTTTTCCCTTCTGTCTGCATGTTAATGTGTCTGTTTGCTTATTTGTAGCACTACGCACACATGTATAATTATAGCACATGGCGCAGCATATGATTGTCAATCAGCTTTCTTATGGCCTTTTTAGTATCACTAAAAACACAAACACCCTGTGGATTAGATGCAAAATGAGCTTTATTTTTCCAAACAGTTGGAGAATCAATATCACCAAAAATTACAATATCGCCTTATTTTTATTTTTTGTCTATTGAGCTCAGTCACTTATCACATATTTGATGTGTAAATGAAACAGTAAAGCATCAATCAGGGCTCTAGGCATAATCTTGTGAATTAATGTATAATATAAATAGTGCTACAATAAGCAGTTATTTAGTTCAAAGTGTAGTAGCAGTGCAAATCCGCCTTTTGCTTTGATCATTGTAAATGAAACGGAGAAGAACAGCTTTGACGATATAGAGGATTATCATGAAATATGTCAAAATATACGAGCTGGCTCTGAGGCGCTCTGTTATTAAGTTGCCTGAACCATTTTGTGGTACAAATACATGGCGTCATGACGACTATCACACATTATCAGTTGTGTTAAAGAATCCTTTACTGCTTTTGTGCTTTGTCTCCTCCCTTTAGTGTCTTATATAGTTGTTGTCTTTGTGCGTTTGTCCGCGACAGAGTTACTCTCCACAGAAGCTCCACAGCTGCCCGAAACGCCTCACTCTATTCCCGCCTTTTCTTCCGTATACGTGGTGATGTCACAAAGTAATACATTAGCATAATACCTGCCTCATGGCTAGTTTGGCACGCCCTCAGACACAGCTAGTTAGAGCGGAGCTGGAGCGGAGACCGAAGAGTTGGGTTTGGTTGACCAGTCACAGCAGAGTGGGCCAGCTGACCAATCAGAGCGTTTCAGACAGAGAGTGAAAAGAGGTGCTGCAGCACACGAATGAGATGAGAAAAATAAAGTGTTTTCCACCTGAAAATTAGCGTAATAGGTCGTCTTCAATGAAAACCTACTGAAATGTCCTCATAGTCACAGAGAGAAGTAAGTTTACAGTTTTCTGTCTGCTGTCAAAGGTAATGTGATAATTATGAGTTAATGCAAATTCATTTCAACACCACACAAATTTTTTTAACGCATTAATGCAGTCGGTCTTATGACCTTGGTTGTACCAACCAGGTCATACTAGCTTGTCGCAAAGGAGGATAATAATGCTCCAAACTTGAACTAAATTTTAGTGAGAAAAACTGGCATCGTCATCTTCAAAGGGGTCTCTTGACCTCTGACCTCCAGATGTGTGAATGTAAATGGGTTCTCTGAGTCCCCACCAGTCTCCCCTTTACAGACATGCCGACTTTATGATAATCCCAGTCAGTCTGGATCAATATCTCATTAATTGGAGTTGGTCATTGATTCACAATAATAATTAAACACACACATTTGCATAAAGCAGCATATCTGCCCACTCCCATGTTGATAAGAGTATTAAATGCTGTTAAATACGTTTTGACAGATAAAAAAAAAAGACCAATTAAGTTGAAATTAATCGCGATCAATTGTGGACTATCGTGATTAATCACAATTAAATATTGTAATTGATTGACAGCCTTAAAATCATCAAATCATTCTTTCCGTCCCTTATTCCATCATGTAATAAGTATAAGCTGTAATTTATTTGCAGTTAATAAGACTTTTAGAGTGTTGACTTCTGCATTATAATAATCTGTTGGGTGAACTGCAGCATTATTCTGCTGTCAGTTCTCTGCATGTGATACCACTGTGCTTTCCATTTCTCCAGCTTACTATCCTAACCTTAGTTTGACCTCCGTGAAAAACACACCTCTACACCGGTCGTCATTCCCACATCCACTCACTCACGGCCCAGACTAATTGATTTGTCACTCACCCGGATGTGCACAGTGATGAGACTGACGTCTTATTCTTTTCAGGGATGTGTGTCGACTAATTAAAGGCAGAGGCAGATTTGGGAGCTTATATTCCACTGATGGTAATTTAATGTCATCGTTGGCCTATATTACTTTGGTAAGAGAAAGAGCAGAGAGAGAGGGAGAGAACACAAGACAGATAATATATAGGAGGGGAAGCTGGGCTGATCAAAGAGAAGAAAGGAGGAGGGTAAATGAGTGATGAAATGGGAAAGGAGATGGGCGGATATAGCAAGAATTTATCACACAGTTATCAGCTGGCACTTTGTCTCTTTTTATGTAGTGTCAGCAACAGCCATGAGCAGTCATTGTGCGTAGTGTCTTTTATAGGCCGGGGTGACTCTCAGGCCAGCTTAGAACTGGGTCGATGGAGTAGCAGGTAACACACAAACACACCGACACACGCACCACCAGCAGAAAGGCAGGTAGTGTATAGTGTATAGTTTGCAGTGTGTATACTATGAATGTGCATCTAAGCCAGGTCAAAAACATCTAATGATGAGACAGGTGCATTTTTTAGATGTAAATGTAAATGTGAACAAGGCAGCAGCCATCCTCAGTCTTTACCCCCTGAGACCCGTGGTCCTGACTGACTTTACTGTCTTTCAGTGGCTCTAGAAGGTTCAGTTTTAGAGTGAAGCAACTCGAATCATATGAACCTAGAAAACCTTGAGATATACACCAATAATTTCATGCTAACATGTCAGGAAGGAAGTCAGGCTACATTTTAGAGAGGAAAAACTGTCATTTCAAAAGGGTCCCGTGACCTCTGACCTCAAGATATGTGAATGTAAATGGGTTCTATGGGTACCCACAAGTCTCTACTTTACAGATATGCCCACTTTATGATAATCACATGCAGTTTTGGGCAAAAAACATGCAGTTTTTTTTCATGCAGTATGCATAAATGTATTTTCACCTATTCTAAAGCGATCACATAATTTGTAAGAAGAAAATTTTCTCTTTTTTTTCCCCCCCCCGGGGAAATTTTTTTTTTCTCTCTTTTTTTTTTCTTTCATTTTTTTTCCACCCCTAACACACACATACATTTTTTTATAGAGATATTTTAAAGAGGGGGCCCCCCCCCACACACCCCCCCAACCATTGGGGGTTTGGTCCCTTCCCCAGGGGCCCCCCCGCACCCCCCAAGAGGTAAACCGGCCCCCCCCCCCCACCAATTCACCCTCAATTTTTTGTCCATTTCGGGACTTGAACCGGTGACCCCCCGGTCCCCAACCCAACCCCCTACAGACTGAGCTACTGCCGCCTCACTTGGGTCTCACTGTAAAGCTGAGACTCTGGTGGATCCATGTGTGATGATGTTAGTCCCCATAGGAGCCATTTCATTGATCATTGTATAAAATGACCTGTGGTGACCTCTAGGATAATCACAGCCTCTACTACTACTACTACTACTACTACTACTACTACTACCACCACCACCTCTAGGATAATCACAGCCTCTACTACTACTACTACTACTACTACTACTACTACTACCACCTCTAGGATAATCACAGCCTCTACTACTACTACTACTACTACTACTACTACTACTACTACCACCTCTAGGATAATCACAGCCTCTACTACTACTACTACTACTACTACTACTACTACTACCACCTCTAGGATAATCACAGCCTCTACTACTACTACTACTACTACTACCACCTCTAGGATAATCACAGCCTCATGAGACGTTACAGCCACAAACTAGAGACCTACCACTACTACTACTACTACTACTACTACTACTACTACTACTACTACTACTATCCACCACCACCTCTAGGATAATCACAGCCTCTACTACTACTACTACTACTACCACTACTACTACTATCCTGGTAACTGGAGACCTAGAGCATTCAGAGGATGGAAGGCTTTCCCTGCTACACTGACTATAAGAGGGTTTCTGAGACCTTTACACTAGACTAGTGCTCAACATCTAATTGCAGAAAAATGTAGTTCTTGCAGAAATCTCCAAATGTGAAAAGTTTTTAATCCAAAATCCCAGCATGTCTTTTCCACGGTGTTCCTCGAGGTCTTGGTGTCTTAATATGGTATTTCTGAGGGATTACTGATCATTTTTATCAATCCTTTAGTGGTTTTCATGACTAGAACAACTTGACACACAGTGCTGAGCAGCATCTCAGATTAATCTCCAGGTTTCCAGCTTTCAGATGATGTTCACCACTTCTATGTGACATCTACTGCTGACCTGCTGTCTCCCCCTAAAGACCCCCTGGACCCCCCTAAAAAAGACTAAAACTGGTCTTTTGTGGGTCTCAGAGGGTTAAAGGGCTGTATGGCTGCAACCACAGAGGATGATGCACCTTCTTTTGCCACTGTAAAAAATGTGGGTAAAAACAACTAGACCCACAGTCTCTGACAACAGAGGGAAATGTCATCCTGTGCCTGATGATGATGAGTCATGGGCGGCGGTTAATACACTGTTGTCACTGGCATATTAAATGAGAGGATCTGGCAGGCATCCTGACAGATGAATTGGCAGTGCCAAGTCTTTTAGCACTCAGTGTGCCTCGCCTCGCCACCTCAATGATTTCACAAAAGATACATTTTGACTCTCTTCCAAAAAGTCTGACGATAAATGAGGACTACAGTACCTGCTGAAGCCATTACATGGAGCCATAAATGATAAACATCTGGGGGGAACTCACAAATGGGGTGTAGTTACATCAGGTCAACATACTTGCCCTTAATTGACATGTTGCAATGACTATGGTGGCTTCAAGCGCTTTCATTCCCGACCATCTGACCTGTTTTACATCTGTCCTTAAGCCCTGACAAGCAGTTTGCCAGATTTATTAAGAGCTGAGGTGCTGTAGCATTATTAATTAACCCTCTGAGATCTACAGTAGACCTGTTTTTTTAGACCTTTTTTAGGGGGTCCAGGGGGGTGAGATCGTAGGTAGATCAGTAGTTGTCACATAGAAGTGGTGTACGTCATCTGAAAGCTGGGAACCTGGAGATTAATTTGAGATGCAGCTCTGTGTGTCAAGTTGTTCTAGTTTCACTACAATGAAATGTCTACTATGGGAACTAACGTCATCACACATGAATCCCGTTGGACTCATTGGATCCACAAGAGTCTCAGCTTTACACTGATACTCAATTTATATAATTCAAGACTGTTCACGGACCCAGTATGCAGAAATAGTCAAATACACCATTTTAGAATAGGAGAAAATAACATTTATACTGCATGAAAAATGTTTTTTGCCCATACCTGCATGTGGTTATCATACAGTGGGCATGTCTGTAAAGGGGAGACTCGTAGGTACCCATAGAGCCCATTTACCTTCAGATATCTGGAGGTCATGACAGTTTTTCCTTGTTAAAATTCAGCCCAACTTTGGAGCATTATTTTGCTTCCTTCCTGGTATAGATTCGATTCTTCAGGTTTTCTAGTCCTAGACTTCACTCGAGTCCTAAAACTGAACCCTCTAGATCATCTCACAGACAGTAAAGTCAGTCAGGTGTCAGCGGGGTACATGGAGTATGATCATATAGTAAGGCGTTTAAGAGTAAGGTGTTTAACTGTTTCATTCCTCTCTCAACCAGCATGCCAGTGCATTTGTGTTTAGATTTGCTTCTTGTGTGCGTGTGCAGCAATGCCTTTTGTGTTGATGTGTGTGTGCGCTGGTGCTAGGTGGAACCAGCTGGACCTCGCCATTGTGCTTCTGTCGGTGATGGGCATCACCCTGGAGGAGATCGAGATCAGCGCTGCCCTGCCCATCAACCCCACTATCATCAGGATCATGAGAGTACTGAGGATAGCAAGAGGTACTTACTGTATACCACAACTGTGCCGCTCTTTTAACTCACTGTTTGACAGGTTTGACGAGGTAAAAGGGCGAACGAGGCTCAGGGGGGAAAAAAATAAAAATGAAATTCACAGAGAGAAGCGTTGGACGTGCAACAGGATGCTCCGCACATTAAGATGCAACTGCAGCAGGTTTTATGACTTAGGAAAAAACTTACTGTATACTAGCAGCTTTATATCTGACTGAGCTGTGTCTCTTACTGACTCATGTAAAGTAAATAGATGCGAAATGGACTGTATTTTTATAGCATCTTTTTGCTCTTCCAACCTCTCAAAGCACTTTACACTACATGTCAACATTAGACACGCGAACTGGATGAGCCGGGAATCAAACGTCCGATCTTCCGATTAGTCGACAACCCGCTCCCCCACCTCAGCCACAGTTCTCCTCTCTTTCCCTCAGTGTGTGTGTGTGTGTGTGTGTGTGTGTGTGTGTGTGTGTGTGTGTGTGTGTGTGTGTGTGTGTGTGTGTGTGTGTGTGTGTGTGTGTGTGTGAGCTCTTGGTGACCCTGTATCATATATTTATGCCTCATTATGGGCTTTTAATGATTTTATGACTTGTGTTTGGTGCCATGAAATTAAACTGCAGACATGAGTGTTGACGCATTACTGTATGCAAATTAATCGTGGCTGATGTCAGTGCAGGTTGGCAATAGTTGAGTAATGATGGGCCCATGGTACTTTAATGCAGCCTCGTACAGATGTGTGACATACGTACACACACATACACACTCTCACAAGACTGACAATATAATAGCCCACTTCCTGTAAATCATTTAAGTCTTTTGATGGGACCTTATTTTGGAAAGAATATGAACAGTAGTCATCGGACAAAGAGAGATATTTTTATGATCCTGTTTGAATTGCAGCATGAATCACACATATGCTGCACGGTGGTGCCGTGGTTAACGCTGTCGCCTCACAGGGTCAGCAGGTTCGAATCTGGTTTTTCTCCTGGTTCTCCCACAGTCCAAAGACATGCGATGGACTGGCAAACTGTCCAGGGTGAACCCCGACTTTGCTCCCGCCCCCCAGCGAACTCTAACAGGATAAGCGATTGCAGATGGATGGATCACCCATATGATGTTTGTCAAATTAAAAGATTGCAGTGTCACACTGTGATTAGATAGACGACACAACCAACAGTGTGGTAGTGACGTCTGTCTCTCTGAAGCTATGTTGCCTGTGTGTTTCTACTGGGATGAACTCTCACAAGCCGGTCTTGTGTGTTCTTTCTCTTCCGGGCTGATAAAAACCAGGATTTACTAGATAAAACACATCAGGCCAGATAACATTTCATCAGCTTGTGGTCATAGCTACGTTAGCGAGCTAGCTAGTGTTGGTGACGTATATTATACGAGATGAGATGATACGACGACAAACTGATTTTCTTGACTTGCAAAATTATCTTTTATGTGTGTGATTGATGCTGCAAAAAAATATTTGTCTCTTTCCGTTGACTTCTGTTCATATTTTTGTCTGAAATGAGGTCCAGTTCTAAAGGGGCATGACTTTGGCTCTCTTCGATTTGGACTGATTTGGTCTTGCTTGTGTGTAAAAATAAAACCGTTTGTAGCAGCTAATGTGTAAAGGGCTGTGTTGTGTGTACAAGCATGTGTGTGTTACACGGGGTGTAAATGAAGAACTGACCTTTCCACAGTTAAATGTTTTCCATTTAGCCTGTAATTGAGCCTACGGGATTTCCCCCCTAAATGCCCACACTTAAAGCCTGTCTCCCTGTCTGTGACGCACACAGTGCTGAAGCTGCTGAAGATGGCGACAGGAATGCGAGCCCTGCTGGATACGGTGGTCCAAGCCCTGCCTCAGGTACAGTGTAGAAACACACACTGGCGCACGGTCTGCTCCTCTTTTTCCCTCACATTCTCAGAAAGACAGTTGGCCAGTCTCCCTCAGTAGCCAGAGTAGCGTGAGCTTCCCCTCCTCTTTCTCTGTTGGCCTACAGGCAGCTCTAATAGATGACTCATTCATGCCACAGACTGGTAGACTGGCACATGCACACACAGGCTTTGTCTTGTTTTCACTTTCAGCACCATGGAGAGTACCCAGCCTCCCTCTGCGACCACAGTGTGCTAGAAACAGAGGGCTCCTTAAACCGGCCAGTCGCTCATTTAGTGCTGAAGTGTCCACAGAGTCCACTGGTTTCTAGGTCGTCCCAGAGCCAGAACCAGTCCAGTGCACTGAAAGTTCAGCTAACTGGAAAATGTTCTCTGTTCTTACTGACTGGTCGTAGTGTGTCATGTAGAGTCAGAAATAAAATAGGATTTTTTGCTTTGTGTATGCAACATGACTTCCCAGTACTTTACCTCTGCAAACCAGTGAGCAGCCTCTGGGTCTGACAAGTGAAGCCAATGTTGACGTGCCTTAAACTTGCATTCTCTCTAATATCCAGCAGATAGACCATAAAGCAGGGGATGCTTTAGGGCATGGCTACCTTGAGATTGACAGGTTGCTACCACGGCATTGTCCGGTCTGGGAGTTGTCTGTGTTTTCGTCCTACAACTTTAACCAGCTCTGGCTGGTTGTTTTCCTCTGGTCTGCAGATGGCATTAGGAGCACTGGAGGATTTTTTTTCAGATTACCTGTCTCATGCACTATGGTCAGGATATAGTGACGGCTTTATAAGTATAAGACCGTTTTATAAGTATTTACTCCAATTCTGCTCACTCCTGTTTTAATCTGTGCAAAACCTGTATAAAAACAAAGCTAACTGGCTGCTGGCTCCAGCTGTATATTTAATCTATAGAGTGCTAGAGAGTAGTCTCATCTAATTCTCACCCAATATGTTGAAATGTTCCTTTAAAGAAAGGCCAGGCAGCCTGTGTACAGACATGCAGGCACACGGCGTGACCCATTGACCATCAACAGTAAGATGAAGCAAACAAAGGGAAACAGGTGGTGGTGGGGGGGTGGAGGGCAGACAGAGGTGAGGGAGAACAGAGTCCTTGTCTTTCTTTTCTATTGATCCCCCTCTCATTAACACTGAGCCCTTTGCTCTATCCCAAGGGCACCAGAGGAGGTAATTAAAACTGGGGCTAATTAAACAGTTCCAGGAGGTCTCTCTCTGTGTACGGGTGGGTGTGCATATTTAGGTACCGAGAAGGTGAGTGTAAGAGCGTTACACCTGGCGAGAGATTAACCTGAAGGTGATATCAGACTATATTTCACTGTGGAAATGAAATGGCAAGCTGCCAAGATTTCCTCATTACATCACGTAGGATATTGAAGATGGTATTGACATTTCTGCAAAGGCTTTGGGACACAGCTGAGTAAAGGAACTGGCAAATACACTGATATTAGTTATAAGATGGCAGGACACACAGGGACAGATGTTTATATATTTAATAGGCCTCGACGGGACATGGAGATGTAATGAGGGATCCGTACACTTACACTAAATGAGCTCACTGTTATATAGCAGGGCAGTTTAGCATAACAATTGTGCATTTTGCAGCCATGTAGGCTTGTATGTTATGAAAAGATAAAGATATCGGGGCACTACAAATTTGGCCCCTGAGGGCCACAGCAGCCATTTTCAAAATGGCTGCCAAATAGACACTAAATATTCCTAAATGCTGCAGAAAACTGATTTTATGACTCTTGATGAGTTCCAAGGTGTGTTCAAGCTGATTCATCAGACAACCACAGACAGGTTTTTATTACCGCTTCATTTTTTAAGGGTACTTTTAAAAAGCTTTTAACCTGAAAAAAGGGCAAAAAAACAAACTTCACCTCCTTGTCTTTGCCCTTGGTAAAGTTTGACCCTGAAGTGACCATGCAAACCATAAAAGGTTGTAAAAAGCATCTGTCATCATGTCTGTGATCATCTGATCTAATCAGCTTGACCACACCTCGGAAGTCAGCACCCCTCTGGGGCCAAACTTGAAGTGCCTTAATATCTATATCTTCACATAACATGTAAATCTGCATTAAATTTGTTGGTTTTATCACAAAATGCACAGCTGTTATGAATATTTCAGCTTATCTGCCCCACTAATAGCTCGTTGACATGTTAAGAGAAATGCCTTTTCATGGCTTGTCTGAGACGCAGTACGACAAAGTCATTTTACCCACCAGCGTCCTCCATTATCCTCTCCTCCCCAGCTGATACGAAATGGCTGCGACACACCATTCACCAGCACTAATAGTCTATATCATGTCGGTACCGAAGTCGAGTTGTTTTATCTCTTCCGTGGGAATGGCTGTGAAACCTCCAGAAAGGCCTTAGGCAGATGTGGACACCACATGGAGCATCACGTTTGCTCTGGGAAGATCAGAGCTGTCCCCTGATAAAACCTTTTGTATTTAGCTTTAAAAACGGATACATTAAGAAAATACAGAAATTTTGGGAACATTTGTGCAAAAAATAAGTCAAACAAATAATAAACCTTGTGTTTATTTTCAGTCAGTCGAGGGTAAATTGCTATTATATACATCTACATAGAATACACTGTTAAATGCCTCCAAGTTTCTCAAAAGTGCATTCCTCTATATCCTGGACCGACCGGATATGGACTGGAGCCGTGACGAAGCACAGATTAACTACACCAGGCAGGATAGCACAAACCTGGAGATGTACTTGAGGCAAACCCCAGAACAGTCACATTTAGAGTTATTACAGCGCTCCATTTGAAAGGTTGTATGGCAATTACCTCCATTACTTCCAGTCCACAGGGACTCATTGGACTGGGCTGCTTGTAATGGGCCATATTTGTCTATATCAAAAGTAAACTTTAATATTTATAGATTGTAGATGCTGTTAAACATTTCTACCGTGTTATATGCAGGCAGATATTTTATTATTTTTTCATCAGCTCCTGAAGTTCTTTCATTAAATACAGAATTGACCAAGTGAACAACCGACATCGCGCCAAAGCGCCGGCCTGTCCGCCAGTTTTTTGTTTTGCCTTTCTGACAGGTGACTATTATATGTGTATAAAGGTGCAGTACCAGCAGGGGGCAGCAAAAACATCCACTTAGGTTAAGGCAAAACCACTTTGTAAGTTTCAGGAGAAACGTCATGATGTCCTTCAGATAAGAAGATAAACTAAGTACAGTATGTACAGAAACAACATAACATAAGTACAGAAAATACATCGCAAACATCATTTAAAAACATGTCACTAATGTAACTAAACAAAACAAAACACCGGTCTCCGGATTTAAAGTTGGGTGTTGCAGTCATTTGCAGGTCAAGCTGCACATTGCAGTCAGTACAGACTATGTGGTGTACGAATGACATAGAAAAAGCAATGCACGCTTTTTGTTTGCACTTTATTGTGACATTTTTACACCTTTTCATGTGACCAGCCTGTGGCGAATCATATCAGGCAATTTAGGTTAAAGCCTTTGGCAGCATTATATATAATAATAATAATAGTTTTTATATAATAGTTTTTTTTCTGATTTCCAAAGGACAGGAGACACATAAAAGAAGATATTCAAGACCTGAATATAAGAGAGGTGATTCTAACAAAAACAAATTTCTTTCTGTAGAAACGACATTGCTCTGAAATCTCACTGTAGTCCAATTTAATGCAACTTAAATTCAGTCACAATCATTTGACGTGGCTCCTATTTCCTGAGCGCTTTCCCTCCAAACCAGGCATTGTTATCATCAAAACCGTCCATTTCACCATGTTTTTCTTCCACAGCTCAGCATCATTACAGCCCTGCCTGCTTCAAACAGAGCAAATATCTCAACAGAATGAATTTCAATAAACTTTATTTGCATTGCAGCTCATGTGCAGTCTTGTTAGAATCGGCTTTGTCATTGTCATAATGTCGATGCATTGTTGTTAGAACAAACTGCAAAGTAAACAGTAGATTCTTCCCCCTGATAAACAGGTTGAGTGATCCCAACCTCAGAGTACATGGAGTATAATTACAGTAACTATTTGTCTGTGCATTTCCTCATTCTCTGTGGAGCAGTGCTGTTAGCTGAGTGCTGAAGACAGTGAATAGGGGACTGGGTTTTGTATCCCCTGTAATGGGATTAGATTTTGCCCTGAGTGTTTACCATGCGACGCCATCATCACCATTAAGTTGTGGTAACAGAAGGCTCTTATGTGGTGGAACAGAGCCAAATCCCAAAACCCCCAAACTCACAACCGCATCAGGGGTTCAGTGGTATCAGAGTCTCAGAGGCAGTTGTGCCACGCTTTGCAGAGCTAAGCGGGCTATGCTCGAAACAAGTTAGAGTCCTATTAATGCACAACCTTTACACCCTGTCATTGATTTCCTGTTAGTGAGTTTAATGGTACTATTTAACAACGTGCACTTTTATAGTTATTTAAAATGTGGTTGCAAGCAAGCAAGACAAGCAAGTCTTTAGCTGATTTATCTCATTAGCAATGACTATTTGTTGTCTACTGGTGTTCACTAAATCACAGCTTGCAGACTTGTGCATTATATTGAGTACATAACTTTAGCAGAGCTTCAAACCTCGCTGCAATGCTGGTAATAGTGACAGAATGGTGTGTGTGTGTGTGTGTGTGTGTGTGTGTGTGTGTGTGTGTGTGTGTGTGTGTGTGTGTGTGTGTGTGTGTGTGTGTGTGTGTGTGTGTGTGTGTGCAGGTGGGTAACCTGGGCCTGCTCTTCATGCTGCTGTTTTTCATCTACGCCGCCTTAGGAGTGGAGCTATTTGGAGAACTTGGTGAGTGCTCATGACATCCAGTCGCAATGCTATGAAGCATTATGTCACACAAAACCTCTTTTTCTTTCCATGTGTGCACTTTAAATATAAGAGATCTTAAACAAATTATAGAGTACAACAAAGTATGTGATCTATGGAGCTTTACAAACAAGTCTTTCCTCTAAAGACCTGAAAGCACCACGGCAGTGATTTATGACTGTATTAAGTGACACTTGCCAGTTACAGTAAAGTCATGATCACATTATGACACTTTGATGACACACTGAATATTTATAATGGAAAAAACTATTTGGATATTTAGGCCAATGTTATGGGATTAAAGGAGAAGATGTGTGGGATGTGGCGGCATACAGTGGTGTGATTGCAGACTGAATACCTGAACACCCGCAGTAGACGGCTGACATTACCGCAGCTTCACAAGCGTGTCGGAGAGCTATGCAAAAATTTACACCATTATACTCTATATGTAGTATTGTACATAAACTCATTCATTCATTCCACTAGTTGGATGAATCCTTTGATAATACTCAGACTATACAGTATGTATGAGTTGCATCATCAGTGTAGGTGTAAGTGTCTGTCCCAGTGGGTAAATAACACCGTGGCTTCCAGTTCTGGTGCACTTTTTCTAGCAAACGCAGCTTGTGCACATGCAAGCAAGATAACTTGTGTCAACTTTATTATGAAAATCCCCTTATTGCTTCCCCATCCTTTATTCCTTTTCATCGGTTCTCTCTCCTGCAGTCACACCGCCATTAGGGAATCAACCCACTCTCCAGTGTTCTGATACATAAGTGCTGTCCTAAAATATCCACATTGAAGTTACATCTCCCAAGCTGTCAAATTTCTCTTGTGTGCTGCGGCTGCAGCCCGTGGCGACACTGCTCTCCTATTGGAGCTTGGCAGGAGAAAGGATTAGTGGCAAATTCAAGTGTCTTTCTTGAGGCCATTCCAGAGATTATCTTGGGATATAAGCTGAAAGACAAATAGAGTGTTTGGTCACATTGCCACTGCTTCGATAACAGAGTGTATCTACGCTGAGTTGGCTTGTTTGGACAGTCATCTGGGCAGCTTAGCATCAGACATGGTGCATGCCTCTGCAGCTTTTGGGAGCAATGACATGTTACATGTTAAGAGTTCAAATTCAATTCAAGTCTCCTCTTCTTTTGTTGTCCCTGTTCCATCCTCCCTTTCTCACCCCTTTCTTATCTGTGAACTTCTTCTCGTCCTGCATCTGTCCACCCATGTCACTGTCATCCTCAGTTTGCAACGAAGACTACCCATGTGAGGGTATGAGTCGTCACGCTACCTTTGAGAACTTTGGCATGGCCTTCCTTACTTTGTTTCAAGTCTCCACGGGCGACAACTGGAATGGCATCATGAAGGTACTTTGCTTACTCACACTTAGTATTTTTGATTTTAAGAGGAACTAATATGCTCATTTGCAGGTTCAGCACCTCTTTTTGTCCTCTGTCTGAAATGCTCTGGTTGAACTCCTGCAACCCCCCTCTGATAAAGCCCAGTCTGCTTTGATTGGTCAGCTGGCCCACTGTTGCGATTGGTCAACCGAACCAAACTCCGCTAGGCAGGTGTTATGCAAATGTGTTTCTTGGTGACAATATGGTACAATATGGAAGAAAAGACTCATGTTGGCGTCCATGTTAACGGGTTAGAGCTGCCATACTGCTCACATGAGACACGCGTCTCAGCTGCATCTCTTCTAGAGATTCGAGGTTTTGCCTATTTTTGATGCGAGCCTCACGTTTCACGACAACAACAGACAGTAAAAGTGATCGTTTGACTGTGTACTGACATCATATCAGCAACGTTACTACACTTTTGATGTCTGTATTTGTAGAAAATGTCATAGACATGAAAAAAGTCAAGATTTTATTTTAAATCAACACTTCTTGCTTTAATTTCAAAATAAAACCACTTAAGCTTTTTTTCTGTAGACAGAATGCCATTTGCTAACACAAGGCTTTTATTCTGAAATATGTGCAGGACAGTGTTGTAGAACATGCAGTGACTTGCAGGGCTCCATGAATGAATATAGTACAGGATTTTAATTGTGGATTATTTCTGTTATTTACAAATTATATAGTATAGTTTCAATTTTTTTTAGTTGAGAACCGTGTGCTCAGTTGTAAATGATAGTAATAATACACAATTGAAATCCGGTACTGGTGAAGCTCTGCAAGTCACTACATTTTCTACAACACTGTCCTGCAAATATTCAGAATAAAAGCCTTGTGTTAACAAATGAGGGAATTCTATCCACAACTTTTAAAAAAATGCTTGAGGGGTTTTATTTTTTAAATGAAAAGGTGTTGAGCTAAAAATAAATTTTTACTTTTGTCATGTCAAACGATCACTTCCACTGTGTACCGTATGTGGCTCGCTGTAAAAACAGACGAGACCTCGAATCTCTAGAAAAGAGGCTGCTGGGCAGCACAGCTCAGGAAGGCAGTGTGGCTGCTCTAACCTGTTAACATGGACACCTAAATAAAAAACAGGTTCTGCAGCCGCCATGCATTGTGGCCCGGGACTAACTCCTTTTAGCGTGAACTTTGGGCTTTATAACTTTGCAGACCTTTTACATGCATGTAAAAACTATGTAACACCAAAGGAAAGGGAGAAAGCATAATAGGTCCTCTTTAAAAGGAAAGAAACCTGAAATGCAGAACTAGAGAAACCAACGAAGAGGTGATCCGAGAGAGATAAGAGACAAACTCATATCCATCCTATCTACCACTCCAGTGATACTCACCAATGAAAAGGAAATGTGCTTGCTCATCACCGAGAGCACAGATCTCCTTACTGATGGGCAGCGACTGTGCCTCATTGCACACACACACAAAACACCAATTTCCCCCGAGCACACATCTACCACCACCACCAGCAGCCATCACCACTCCCCCACACTCCCAGGGCTGCGAGGAGAATCGAGATTACGTGTCGTCGGCCGTGGGCCATTAAGCACACACAGGCAGTGTGGAGGATGGTCGCGGGCCATGAAGCAAACCAGCGGGCCACATATGCTGCCTAACCTCTCTGAGTAAATCTCTGTCATTTTAGCTGTCCAATTACTACCTGGGCTGTGAGGCAGGTAGAGATACTTTGGTTTAGAGAGAGGCAGGTGAGTGGTAATTAGTAGTGCAGTGATGATGGAGAAGAGAGGAAATAATGAGGGAGAGGAAGATGGGTCAGAAGGCAGCAGGGAGAGAAGGAACTGTAATAAGAGGGAGGAACTGACCGGTATTATGATTTCTTTCCTCTAGAGGGAAAGTTACAGCAAAGGTTTAAAGTGGGGAGGGAGAGCAGGATGAGTGGAGATTTGGAAGATTAAAATGTGTACAGAAATAAGATGGAAAGGAGTGAAGGCAGAAAAGGGAGATGTTATGTGAAGGAGCGCAGTGTGTAAACGCCACGCCAAATTAGACAGAAAACACCGGCTTCAGCTCAGAGGGTAGAAGTGTTATGTGTGGTCACAGCCTGGGTGAGAGATGTGTACATCCTCCAGAAAACACTTGTCACTTTGGTTCTGCTCTGACTGAACTCCGCTGAGTGTGTGTTAACCAGAGTGGAAAACCACTAGAATAATAGAGGGGGGGGGCTCCTGTTGTTTTGCATGGAGGCAAAACAATTAAGTGTATGATGATTATACAAGCTGTCATGAATACAAAGAGGCTTGTTAACAAGCGCTAGAAGCATTTCCATTACCTAAAATGTACTTTGTATTTTTAATGGGAATACCAATTTTGATTCGGCGGTAGTGTGGCTGAGCTGTGGATGACATTCAGATCGTGACTTCTCTGCATTTCTGCTGCTCTCAGTAGTGGAAATAAGGATTTTTTTTATTGTTAAAAGTGCTAAATTCAATATCCAGAGCATTAGTATAGCAGTAAACCATTATTTGTAATGTAAAGATATTGAGGAGTAATGTCTGAGCAGAGAATAAAGTTGCTCTTCTTCTGTGCTTTGTTTACATGGCCGTGCCAGCCATGCACACTTTCAGTGCATGTGCATACAGTACGTTTGAGCTTGCCCCACCGGCTAGCTCACGGCTGCTAACCTAGGGCGCACCCCCCCAGGTTAACGCTGTTAACGCTGTAGCACCCATGGATGCATAAACGGAGCCGGATCCAGCGTTGCAGCTGGTGCCCCGTTCATTCCTATGAAAGATGCTCAGTGGTGCATGAAGACCAAATGGCTCGACTTCCGATTGGAAAAGTACCCGGATCTTGCGGCGATCTTCCACCTCGATTGGGCCCATGGAGCAGGCGCATTAGCATCTGCTCAGTCACGTGGCTTAGTCACAGGGTCAAAGCCGTCACGGTGTCACCACAGCTTGCTAACTTTCCCAATGTAAGTCTATTGGAAAAAGTTTTTTGGGCCCATCAGCGTCATGTGATGGACATGGAAGTTGTGGTACCACAGTTTGGCCACTGCCAAAATTGGCATTAATGACGCGCTCTTCCTGGGGGCTTGTTAGCACCATTAGCCAGAAAGAACATACTGTAACATACTACTAGCTCTCACAAGAAGTACATCTAGTCCATCCAGTCTCACATTTAGCACCTTTAAGCAACGTTAAATGTAAACACAGTTGCTCATTAAAATTTCATATATGTTAAGGTAATCCTGTAATTTTGTCCACTTCCTGTATCGTCATGAAGCTTTATCCACAAATGTTGTAATCCGGATGACTTATCCGTTTTTCTCTTGGAGCGTCCCCTTCTTCCTCTGCTCCTAACCAACCCTGCCCTCACCTTTCTCCTCATCCTCACCCTCTGTGACACCAGGACACATTGCGGGAGTGCCCACCGGACCACAGCACTGACGTGGACTACGCCTGCAACCCTAGCCTTCAGTTTATCTCGCCCTTGTACTTTGTCTCCTTCGTGCTCACCGCCCAGTTCGTGCTCATCAATGTGGTGGTGGCCGTGCTGATGAAGCACCTGGACGACTCCAACAAGGAGGCCCAAGAGGAGGCGGAGATGGATGCAGAAATTGAGCTGGAGCTGGCCCAGGGCACCCTCTGTTGCATGGGCGCCCCCGGCTGCGGGGGTGGGAAGGTGGAGAAAGGACTGGTCGCTGTCGGACCTGGGGGCCCGGCGGGGGGAAAGGACAGAGGATATTCAAGTGGAGAGAGGGGCGACAGAGCGAGGAAGCTGCGACATTCAGCAGGCAGTGCACACTCGGGAGTTTACAACTCCCGTGACTCCAGCCGGACCCTGTACTCACCAGCACAAGTAAGTATGTGTGAAAGAGAGAGCATATTACTGTGGCTGTTTCCTGATAGTGTGAATTTTGCATTTGTGGGGTTTGTGCGTGAGACTGGGTGGGTGGAAGTGTGTGTTTTTGTCTGCAAGTAGGAATGTTTCAAGCTGATCTGCAAGATCAGATTGTCATTTTCTTGAGCATCAGTTTCAGCCATACAAAAATCAGATCCTCAGTAATTTGCATTTCTGATGTATTTACATTTCTTATTATATCCCAGATGTAATCCAGCTGTAGCTCAGCTACTGAGGTTCTTTAAAACAGTGGAACCGTTGCATAGTGCAGTGCATTAGTGGCCAGCAGTTTCTGCTAAAGTGAGTCAGCAGCTACAAGGTGTTGAAGATGCTCTGGGCTAAAAGAATTAACATATACATTAATGCCATGCAACTGTTTTAGCTTCATTTTCCATGTGTAGGATGCCTCTATTTACTTTGCAATTGGGATGAAGAGAAGTTGCCTCCCTGCATTGTCCGCTCTACCCCTGATTTTCATGGTAGGAACTTTCCCCCAGAGCGAAGAACCTTTTTAAGCGCTCGTTGTGTTTCGACCGCAGGGACCAGGGTCTAAATGAAATTCAGGGGAAATTTTATGGGCTCTTTTTACCCCCCATAAAGGCCATGGTCGGGGAGTAGTACTTTCTGAAAGTACAGGAACATTTAATTTCATGAAAAGTAGTCCCACAGGGCGTCCTGGTAGCTCACCAGGCTCAGTCCTTACCGCAGCGGCCGAAGGTTCGAATCCGACCCCCGGCCCTTCGCTCCATGTTATACTCTCTCTCTCTTTCCCCCTTTCATAACTATCACTCTCATTGTCAGTTAAAGGCAAAAAGCTCCAGAAATAATCTTGAAAAAAAGTAGTCCCGGGACTAAATTACCAGAAACTCCGTGGTGGGATCGAGGCCTCTGAGACTCAAAACACTAAAGACGAATACGCACTATACAGCAGGAAATTATAGATATTGTGACATTAATGTAGGTCACTTTGCAGCTTTATTATTTAGATAAATATGAATTTTGATCAGACACAGTATCAGCAGATGCAGGATAATAAACAATTTAGATCAGTATCTAGGGCAAAAAACTGCAATGGAGACATCCCTACTTTTGTGTGCTCTGTTCTGTTTCTCTGGCTGCCTGTCAGTTTGCTTCTCTTTACGTAGTATCAATGCACTATGAGTTCATGCGGAGAAAATTAGACATTTGATTCACAAAGTGGAAGAATACAAAAGGGGTAAACAATATGGCAGTAATTTCTGCATAGTGTTTGAATGGCGCTGACACGGAGAGAGAAGAGAACCATTGCTCGATTTCTTATTGTGAAACTGACTGACAGCACCGTTGCGTGATTACACTCAGTCATTTTACCAATCTCTTTGTGTACTTTGTTTTCTTTTACGCATTTTTGTGAGAAGGAAGGGAGGGCAAGGGAGGTTAAACATTTACACAAAGAGAGGGAATAAAACGAAAAGGCAGATAAAAGGAAAGGCAGGAAGAGACATTAAAAGCTCTGCTTTAATTCCATCGTTGTGCAGCTAAATCAATTAATATGAATGTGAAAACACTGGGTTGGAATTAAAGGCATTTTCCAAAATGAAACCAAACTACTTAAGTGATATTAGGCAGAGGGAGGTCAAGTATAGGCTGTTTTTCCATTTAACTTTATGAAAGTTTTGTGTTTCTCTGTAGTTATAGTAACCTCATGTTGTCAGCAAGGAGAGATGAGAAACTTTAATCGCTTTCTCAAATAAGCTCTTATCAACCTTTCAGTGCTCACACTGAGATTATGTGAGTTTGCAGACACAGGTTACGTTCTTGAAGCGATCATTTCACGTTTGTGAATGAGAGCCGATGGCCTCTCACAGCAGAGACACATTTCCATTATGAAATGGCTAATAATAGTCTGAGATATACCCGTGCAGAAACACGTAAAGATGACTCATCGGCTGTGAAGAGTCTCACCTTTTGTAGAGCTAAAGTTGGCTGCACTGAGTCATTTTTAGCTCAGCATGACAAAGGAACTTAATGTGGAGCAGGGAGAACACACTGGCAGCATCTTCCCCTCCTCTCTCTCCCTCTATCTCCCCCTCTTTCTGTCTCTCAAGTGATGCAATAAGGGATCTGGCAGACTGATGCAATATATTCAGAGCACAGATCCTGGGGTTGAGTGTGTGTGAGTGTGTGTGCTACTGAAAAAGCCTCATGTGAGGAAGCGTACAAACCCAAACTCTGACACATTTTCTGCTATGGTGCTTTAAAATTACCAGCGAAAACAAATAATTTTCCTCGGGACACCATATTTAGAGGCAGACTTATTGGTTTTAAGAAGTCAAATTGCATTAATCGCCCATAAAATTGATGCTCAATGAGTGCTGATATATCGGATGAGTCTCTATGATACACGGAGGCTTCAAGAGCTCAAGAAAGGCCAAACCTACAACTAGTATATTTTATAACTTGACATAACACACACTGAAAAAGTCATTTTCAACTCCTCTGTGGTGAAACGCTGGTAATATATTGCAGGGGGACTCGAGGCGATGCTGTAGGAAGTCGACACACACAGAAGGAGAGAGAGTAAGGGAAGAAGAGAGGAGAGATAATAGCTTTGCCGGTGACAGTCAGATAGACGCAGTAATTAATTTCAGCTCACTCCTCTCTCTCAACTTCCAATCCTTGCAGACAGGCCCTATTGTTGTCCACTAATACAGTTATTAATGGAGGCCGGCACATACAGTAGGCCACCACAGTCAATCAAACATTATCATTTATATCAAGCTCTCCACCTACACAGAATCTTGGGACTGTCTGTGTGAGGTTTTTATACATACGTGTATTAACAGAGCTGGATATGGCAGAGTCAGCCTCACTGCCGGGGTTGTCTTCATGCCAAAATGTTTCACTGCAGCGCTGTTTCATAAACCAGCGTGATTTATCTATATTTATAATACCGGGAGAGTACAGTAACCTCTTGAATTGGTAGCCCCCTCATTTTCAAAACATGAGCCATGAGTGATTACAATATAACTGCTTGAGTCAGAACTGTTTGTTTGCATAAGATATCTATGTATAGTCCTGATAAGCTGCGTCGTAGGGAATGTGTTGTGAAAATAGGCTTGTGTGGGGATTGAAGAGGAGTGACCTTGTTTCACAGTCATCTTTTGGGATGCATCTGCTGATGTAATACAGTTATTTTGGCTGTTAGGAATGTGCTTCATGCAGGCACAATGCATCTAATTCATTGTGAAACGCAGTGCCCTGCCAAGAAACACAGAAATCATTTTTAAAGTAGTTTCCCTTTTTTTCTATCAGTAGTTCCCTTTCCCTGCCAGATTGGTTTCTGGGGGAAAAAAACAATCTGGCAGACGAGATTCAAGCAAGGAAGGATCATTTAAGTTGCAGAAAAAAGCCTAGACTGGTTGAGTCTAAATTGCTTTAAACCTAATAATACCCAGAGCACAAAGCAGATGCTTAAATCTTAAATTGTTTCAACAAGGTATTGAACAGCCTAATTGAGGTGATATATCATCAGCAGCGCTCTCGGTGCTCAAGGCTTTGATAGTAAAATGATGTGTTACTTGGCTAATGAGGATTTGGAGTCGTATTATTGAGGAGCTTTTTTCCAAGAGCGAACAATGTTTAGCCCTAAAGGCCAACACAGTTTGAGAGGGGGAAGTGTTCTGCTTTATTTGTGCCTGATCTCCGACACTGAGAACGTGTTTGAGATCCTTTTCTTTTTTTTTTTTTTTACTTTTGTGGAGGAGTTTTAGGATGTGAAATGCACCTGTGTGAGTGGATATGTACAGTGTGATTGTGTGTGAGTTGTGTGTGTGTAAAAGCATACCTGCGTGTGCACACAGACGTTCTTATAACCCTTACGATGGTGTATGCGTTTCCCTGCGTGTTCTTTGTCCTCGCATGTCCGCATGTGCACATGTTTGGACCTGCGTGCGATACTGGTCTGCCGGCCTGCGTCCCGTGTGTGTGTGTGTCCGTGTGCGTATGTCTGTGTGCGTGTGTGTGTGTTCCAGGAGAGCCAATGGCTGGACAGCGTGTCTCTTCTGATCAAGGACACGTTGGAGGGGGAGATGCTGATGATCGACAACCTCTCCGGTTCTGTCTTCCACCACTATTCCTCTCCTCCATCCATCTGCAGAGACTGCAAGAGCCACCCACAAGAGGTACAACCATGAATACACACATATATACAACACACACACACACACACACACACACACACACATCTACCCACTGAGTTTCACTGGACCAACCTGGAGGACCATATTTATCAGACATGTCAGAATCACTCCTAGTCGTCACACAGAATGTACCATAAGTATTAAAAAACACTCCCACCAGAGAGCATGAAACCTATTTATAAAGAAACCAGCACAATGTTGCCAGTTTAGCAATGATGTCGCTGGACTTGGACACTTTTATGATCCCTTTAGTGATGCTATTTTAAAAAAATTATCCCAACAAACAAACAACAACAAACAAACCTAGTGACAATTCACAGCCAATTAGACTGTTGTCAGTTGTTAAATAGCCGTTATCAGTCACTAGAAGCCCGTAGATATGGGTCAATAAGGGCCTATTACAGCTACTAGTAGTATTCTGTTCACCAAAAGAAGATATAAAAGAGCACGACAGTGAACTCTAGTGAGCGTAGTGTTTTAAACAGGAGCCTAAGTGGAAGTCAGGTGCTGTAGTAGACGGTGTGAAACTCCATATGGGCTGGAGGTCAGATGGGGTTTCACACAGCAGACTGGGGTTCGTATCCTGTGTGAAACCAGCAACATATAGTTGTCTTAGTTTTGTTGCCTAAACCTAGAGTTGTAGTTTTATTGTCTTAACCTAAAGAAGTTGTAGTTTTGTTTCCTAAACCTAAAGAAGCCTTTTTGTTTTTGTTCAAAACGTCACATTTCATTCAGTCTAACAACGTGTTAGAGCGTGTTGGTATCGTAGGCCTCTAATGGCCCACATCCACTGTACAGTGCTTATAGCGACCAATAACTCCTGTTTAATGGTCTTCCTCTTCCCCTTGAAGAGAGTCGCAGCTAAATCTGCAGTCCCTGAGAAAGAGAGAGGAAACACGTTCAGTCGACCACACAGCAACCAGACGGAAATATAAACTGACTGCAGAGTATCCTGAGTGTTTTTGTAAATGCTGTGTTTAGCCAGGACATCTTACCAATAGCTACATAATTCAGCAAAACCAGGCTTCACGAGTCTTGTTTCATTATCATGTTTAGTGGTGGGGAAGAACCAGGTCAGCTTTGATGCTCTGTTATGCATTAATGTAGTCTCAGACATGAGGGACCTAAATCAGTTTCTTGTTATCAAATAGATGTACGTTTTAAGATTTTGTGGACACAGATTTGTAGATGGAGCAATTCCAAAAAACTCCTCTGTGTGAAAGTCGGACCAAATATGGATCATTCTAAGAAGAAGTTTGGGTCCATTTGGCCTGATTGTTGCTCTGAAATGCTCAGTAAATATGGCCCCAGGTGCTGTTGAAAAGTTGAAAAGGTAGAAACATAACACTGAGAGACACCTACCTTCCTCAGAACAGACATGCAAAAATATACAGATACACACTCTCCGAGTGTCACTGACCATTTTTGTTCACATCAACCATGTTACAAAACTTGCCAAACCAAACTATTACTTTGTAAAACCAGTGAATAGGAAAACCTTGAATACACACACACACACACACACTCTTACACAACTATGATGATTACTGTCGTGCATGCAGATCTGCTGCAGAGAAACACATAAACATGAACATGCTTTTGCATGTGCTCCCATGGACACGCACAGGGCTTCATTCATCACACGACGCAGCGTGAATGGGAAAGTTCATGCTTTAGAAAGCGTGACAACTGCTGTATGTGCTATTATGTTGCAGTGTTACAGCGAATTTCAGCCCTTAATTAAACGGCAGATGATTTCCATATGCGCAGAAGTGTGGATTAATGAGGCCCATTGCATGCATACACACATACCACTATTCCTGATATGCATGCACACATGCACGCCACCAACACTCCCCCTTTACTTGTGCTTGTATTTTGGGGTATTTTGTACGCAGGAGATCCTGCATCATACTGTCCTGTGCCAGTGTTGTCCATCACAATGACAAAGTGCAGCGGGTCATCTCAGAAGAAGCAATAACTGGGCTCTACACCTCCTCACCTGTCAGTCCTGCTTTCTGCCTGTCTGCAGATGCTGTCAAACCATCAATCTCTCCTCCCTCTTTTACATGCTTCCTCTTCCCATCAGTCCCCCCGCTGCTCCTCTGGGCTACCCCTCTTTCTGATTTACTGTATCTGCTCCTTCAATCTCCCATTTTCTTTAACCATCACACGTGCATATTGTTTGTTTGTTTGTGTGTGTGTGTGTGTGTGTGTGTGTGTGTGTGTGTGTGTGTGTGTGTGTGTGTGTGTGTGTGTGTGAGTGCTAGCGTCGGTGTGTGCCATTTTCAGATGGATGAGTCTTTCACCGCTGCGAGTCATGTACAATAGCATTGTGTTTTAAGGGGACAGGAAGGCTCAGCGGGACACCTGTTCAGTGTGTCTGTGACAGTGGAAATATTCATCAAGTCGCTGCCTAATAAGTATGCAGTTGAGTCTGCAGGGAGCAGTTCAATGGAGCAGTGAAGGCCTTTGCTATTTATTCAGTTGCTAGCATAAACACTTCGCTCCAGCATCGTCATTTCTTTTACACTGCTTTTGCAAAGAGGTGCAGAAGCTATTTTAAGAGTAAAATTCTGAAAGGTGGGTGAACAGGCCGAGGACTAAAGAGCATCTATGGACTTCAGCAGGTCTAGTGGTCAACAAAGGCATTCATCAGGCAAAAAATATCCCATGATGATACTGCATGATGAATGCACGCTGGTGCATGGTAATACATAAGGGATAATGTGCAGCGAGCCAGTGTTTGTTGTGAAGGAAACCAACAGGGCCGTGGAGGGGTGGACCCTGATCCAAAGGATGGTGATCAAATCATACACATTTCGATTCTGATTGGTCAATCACAGCATTTTTCTGTTTCTTTATAGTAGACCATTGCTATGGGCACAGTTCTGACGTCGAACTCTGGTGGACCGTTTTTGTGTCAAATTACTGATTTCTTTGGTAAGTAGCCGTGTAATAAGCAGGCTAATGTACAGCTAGCTGGTCATTGTTGTGAAAGAAACCCCTTTAGGGCGATGCTAGAGCCCAGCGTCGAGCTGTGTAATAAAACAATATAAGAGTTACATGAGAGTCTGAGCAGAGAAATAAGTCGAAGAATTATACTGTTTTTTACAGCCTGTTAGCACAAAAAAGGCGTATGAATCACATGATAATGCACAAGGCATTTAGCATGCAAAAAGAACTGCTTTTTTGCTTCTGGCGTGTCATTTCTATGCCATGTAGTCTATACTGATAGCAATGTAAATGCAACTGCATAAATATGCCTCGCTCAGAGCTAGAGACATCAAACAAAAAGCGAGAAAGGCCACTTATGGCGGGTGGAAGGATGGATCTAATGAACACATAACTTTTAGCCAGAAGGCCAGAGTCCGGTGTTTTGTATTATTTGTGATGCGAGTCACGTGTTTGTTAGTGACGTTTGTAACGTGTTTTCCGTACTTTCGTTATGTTTTTTCCATGCGTATCTTACTTAGTTTACACACTTATTTTAAGCCCAACCATGACGTTTTTCCTAAACTTAACTGCGGACGTTACCATACTGTTGTTACACTGAATTCAAATGCCAAAACGCATCCTCATTACACATTTATACTCCCTCCTGTGAGACCAGGTTGTGTTATTTCGAGGGTGAATTGTGCATTTCATAGAAAAGAAAAAATAGTAAACTGATGCACTACACTAAACACTAAACAAATCATTTAAATCACCTATAGTATATGTAGCATTTCAGCGTCTTTGGTAACTGGCAGAATGTAAAAACCTGTGGTAGGCAGCTAAACGGAGGAGCTGGAGGTGTGCTTGTTTTTGCTCCTGTGTGTTGTGGAAAATGATCATCTGACTGGCTGCTAGTGCACTTTCTTTTTTTTAACATAAATTCTTGCACAGGCTTCCCATGTCCACATTAGCATGAGTCATGCGATGTGGCCGTGAGATATCAGTCATGCTTATTTTCTTGCTCTCATCGCCTCCCAGCCACGCTGAGTAAAGTAATGCTTTACGTCTTCGCTCACAAGCTGCGATGGACACTTGGTTCGTACCTTGGAAACAACTGTGTAGCAACTCCTCCTGTAGCTGCAATGCCTTTTTCATTGTCCCTGGAGGCGCAGCCAAGAATACAGGAAGAGAAAGGCTGTATAGTTTCCATTACCTGCTGATAAATGTACCAGCTGATGACTCCCAGGGACCTTATTGGAGCTATTTACAACCCAACTCTGAGACACAGAGCACATTAGCAGATAGTGTCACATAGAGAGCCGATATAAGGAGATAAAGCAGAAAAACTGCAAAGTTCTCCTTTAAATTAACAAGTTGCATCGCTGTGCTTCTGCTTTGCTTCTTTTCCTCATCTCACCTCGCCTCTCTCCCCCCTTGGGCAATGGTAATTTACTGCTGCATATCGGCCGTGAATCTTTCTCTATGAACCTCTTTGTCTTTCTCATACAGGTATGTGTTAATCTATCGCTAACAGGCCTCACTCCACTGGATTTCACTGGGCCCTTTTTAAGTACCTTTTTAATGCTTCTCTCTGGATATTTTTTTATTGCTCTGTCTCTTTAAATGAAACACTGCTCGAGCACGTCATATATATATAGCCAGACCCCTGAAATTCCATTGCAGCTCACTGTTTGCAGTGCGGTTTGAAATTGTGCACGACCAAGTGCTGCAAGGAGAAGGGTAGAGAGAGAGAAGCGTTTCAGCCGAGAAGCTCGAGCTCTCGGGAGGCTCATGCGGCGATAATTTCAAACCAATTCAATAGCCATTATGGGCTGAGTTACCTGATGAAACAAACTTAGCTGGAGCTAATGTCGGAACAAATGAGAGAGAGAGAGAGAGAGAGAGAGAGAGAGAGAGAGGGTAGAAACAGTTGGTGTAATTGTTGTTACTTCCTGATTAATCTGTTTGGTAATGTTGCCTGTAGAACGGCTGACAAGGACTATGAGACACTATTAGCATACACACAGCAACAACGTTTTCGTTTACAGTTAGCTATAGGGGCAGAATTATGAGCTTCTGATGCAGCTACACCACCGCGCCTGATGGGACGTCACAAGAACCGGTACTTCAGTACCAAGTCGATGCCAAACTGTGAAAACATGACTGTACTCGTTTCTCTACAGTATCGCAGGTACCGGGAATCAGGGCTCGAAGCTCACGGCATCCCGCCGTCCTGAGGACAGCAGAAAATTTCCCCGATAGTGCTTCGTCGAACCAACAGGATGACGGCTAGTTAACGTTAGCGGTTAGCAGCTGGTGGGCAGCACAGTCCCGTCATCTAAATAATGGAGCCAACGGGAGGTTACATTATGATGCCTTCAAACCAGACTCAGTAGAAATAAGTACTGGGTGAAGGTAAATTATAATTAGGGCTGTCAATCAATTAATGTTTTTAATCATGAGGAATCGCATGGTTGTCCATAGCTGATCACAATTTATCACAAATCAATCACCCATTTTTTATCTATTCAAAATTTGTCAAGTATTTATTCCTCTTATCAATATGAGAGTGGACAAATATGCTGCTTTATTCAAATGTATGTATGTATATGTTTATCATTGAAATTCAGTCAACACCTAACAATGACAGATTGTGCAGAAACCCTCACAGATTCTGACTTTAGCATAAAAAATATGCTCCAATCATAACATGGCACATATCTGGAGCATAATTTAACCTCCTAGTCCGACCTGGTTGGTACTGATGGGTTCAGCAGGTTTTCTAATTTTCATTGGTACCAGTATCTTCACTCTGGCTTTAAAACTCAGGCCACTACAACCTCTGAAATATCGATTGTGTTAATGCATTGAAGAAGTTAGTGGCGTTGAAACAAATTTACAGAAACGCATTATTAGTGCATTAACTTTGACTTTATAATATATAATATAATCATGTAAAATGTAGTTTGTGGTGAGAAACTTGAGGCGAATCCTTGGGGATTAATAATAGATTTGCAAAAAAACAGTATGCAGACAGTAATAACTTAGTGTATGTTGAAGTACATGGGATTTAGTGTTTTGTTTTTGTACTGTGGTATTAAATTGGGTATCAAGAATTGTGTAATTTCACTGGTACTGAAATCGACTACTAAATTTCTGGTATTGTGACGTCCCTGCTCTTGCGGACATATACTGTACATGAAGATGTTGCAGGTACACATCCATAAAAACATACATACGACACCTGCTGTGTCCGCACTGCTTGGATATCAGCCGCTCGCCTCTCATTCAGCCTCTCTCTTCACGCTTTTCTGGGGAACTGGGAAATATTTGTGCAATGAATGATGACAAAGCAATGTTGTTCTTGAAATCTCTCATCCTGCTCTCTTTACAGACAGGTGCCACGGCTTTTTGGCCACTTTGACTTGTCAACATCTGGTGAAGCGTATCGAAACTTGGTGGAGGTTTTACCTATCTTGTCTGTGTAGCTCATATTGGCCTATAAGAGATACTGTATGAACAATGGGAATCACGAGAGGTGGCGTTGTTGCTGATCCTTTAGAAATGTAATATCTACTGTATATACAACAGATGTAAGATACTGAGGTTAGTCGTGGTTGTTGTGAACCCTAGAATAAATCATGCATTATATTTAGCTCTGATGAGACAATGCTCTATTAATTCCAGGAAGTCTGAAATGTTTGCTCTTTATATTTCCTCCTGCTTTAAGACATGAATAATGGAGGTGCATTTTTTGCAGCAGATTAGGATGGCAGAGATTGAGCAGGCGTCGCTGAAGTCGGAGCAGCTGTCGGACAAGTCCTCATCCCCCGCCCTGCCAGATGACCTCAGCCTGGACGAACACACCGCCTACCAGCTGCTGGCACGAGAGAGCAAGGTGGGTAAGAGCAGAGTGAGGCGGGAAGGGGGGAAACAAGGATCTACACCTCTGAAAAAACTCAAAAAAGATGCCTCATTAAAGGCTTGAAATATCTGGTTGGCATTTTATTTGCAGGGTAGATCTGGCACAATTTCTTTCAGGGATGCTGAATTATTATGACGAGGGGCTGAGCCCGCCCTGAAGGTCTGATCCCAGAATCACCCTCCTGCTCGGATTTACAATACAAAGCCATCTTCACACCGATTATACCGGTAAAGAAACTTGGATCAGAGCCTCAGGGGTAATAATGTGCAATTTGAAATGATGTTCTTGCATTGCTTCACCCGGTGTTTGCTTTACGCTGCTCAGATAAAAATCATAATAAAATGATGATCATCCTAGTAGTAACTAGCATATAGTGAATGTGTGGCAGAGAGCCTGGGAGGCAGCAGGGTCATTTAGTTGGGCTGTACTCCCGCTTGTCAAATTTACCACCCAGCTTCATGTCAATATCATTTTTAAGTGTAAAAAAAAAAAAAAAACAAAGAAAAAGATGCAGTGACCATGACAATTGCACCATACAGTGAATTCACACTATGTTGTCCAGTGTACGGGCACATTGTTTTACTCCCCAAGAGGATAAGCACAAACCATGGCACAGGCTCACTTATCATTTTTAATATTCATTCCAGGAAGCACAAAACAAATGACCATTATAAAACGATTCCACAGCTACACTGTAGGCTCTCTGGTGTATTACCGGTATAAACCTTAGGTTCCCTTTATCTCTTTCTGTCTGTGTATCAGAGGTAACTATCTTGTCTTTGAAGGATCCACAGTCTCCTCTCATGAATAAAACTAGATGCCGGCTAGCTGCTGTCCTGGGTGGCTCTCATGTCTTCCTCTCCTGCACCCGCTCTCCCCATCTTCGACTTTATCTTTCATGCTTCTCCTTTCTCAGCGTTACCCCTCTGGTAATTGCACACCTTCTCTGCACCTCCCTCTGGCCTCCTCTATCTCCATCCGTTATCATCCGTCCTTCCCAGATATCCTCCACTGTAATGGGGTAATGCCCCTTGGTTCTGGATAGCCAGATAAGCCTAGCATGGCTGTGAACCGCCGCTCATTAGAGAGGGAGAGACGGAAGGTGAGCAAGGATCTAAGGTTAGGGATTTCATTTGTCAAACACTGTTTGGTAAATAAAAGTGTGTGTGTGTGTGTGTGCGTGCGTGCGTGCGTGCATGCGTGCATGCGTGCGTGTGTGTGGCATTAAGCATGCATGCCAAGGTTGTTTGAGGTTTGTATGGGTGTGGGTGGCTGTCTGTTTGAAATGGGGCTGTTCAAGGACTGAATGACTCAGAGATACAATACACCAGTGGAAGCACAAAAGCGTGCACACACACACACATGCACAAACATTCACAACTGATTGTGCAGTCCCTGCATGATGGTAATTAAAACATACGAGGTAGGAGCTTACAAAGCTGAACTCCTGCCTTAATCTACCTCCCGCTTCCGGCTTCCAGCTGTTGCAGCCATCACACACACTGACAGATTTATAACCAAACATTTATTGTTACAATACATAACATTAACATGACAATAACAGCCCTCACCCCTTCATGGGTACTTAAAAGAAAAGCCAGAGAGATGAAGTGGATCAGAGGATATGTTTGATATCTGCAGGATGCCAGAGGAGCTGCTTTTTTCTGAACTCGGTCCAGGAAATTTCACTTCACTAAATATTAGAGATGGGGGAAAATATCAATGTACCCATATATCGTGATTTTTTTATTTCTTATGATTTTGAAATCAATTTTTAAATGCCAGATATATTTGCTTAATTTTAGTCCATGTGGTGGTAGAAGGAAGTTTCCGCTTTTATTGTTGTAGTCTGAGTAACATGACATCATATCCGTTCTGTATCCATCAGCCAAAACAAACCAGCTGGCTGCTGCAAGCCGAAAAAAAAATTGAAAATGTTGGAGGGTGGGCGTGGATCCGACCTCCACCCTCCATGTTAAATCCAGCCTGGTAAACACTACACATCCAGTAAAGGAGGGAAACACTTTGGAAAAGCAGAGCTAGACATCACGGCTAAAGCTGCACGCTAACTCCGTCACGGACGGGAAACGTCATCGTACGGCGGTAACGTGCGGTCCGGCCGGCCGTCGCTCTCGTCTCCGTGGTCCGACGGGCCGACGCTACGACTGTAGAGCGCCATATACTGACATTTATGTTAAATGCATTCAGACGGCCCCGATGGAGCTGACCATGGATGGATAAAGAGAACGGAGCTGACGGAGAGCTAGAGACCACCTTGGAGAAGTTAGAGGAAGTAGACACCTGGGACTACGGCCGCTTTTCAAAATAAGGTGTTAACAAAGGGAACTGGATCTACAGAATCCATCTATGGAAATCAGACTGATGGATTATATTCAGCAGAGGATAAAACATTACATGTTCCTTATAAATTAAATAGAAAATATCACTAATCTGTGAGGGAAATGTCTTTGTGATTTTTGGGTTGCTGGAAAAAAAAAAGTAATAAATAATTTATGACAATGATCCTGATATATTTGACTTCAGGACATCTCTGACTACATGCATGCTGAAAATCAAACATTTTTACCACATTAGTTTATATATTTTCCAAAGTAAAGTCCCTAGAAGTGTCTGATTCAACTGCTTCATGGTCTAGTGTGAAAAGGGTTAACAATAGTATTGAATCGGGAGATGTGTGAATCGTCCCAGCCCTACTAAATGTAATGCTAATCCTAAACTTAAAGTGTCCCTGTACAGAAGTAAATTGTGCTAATTTCAAAGTATGTCAAAGATTATGATCTTTTTTCCAAGCAACTTTCAGGACATCATGTATCAGTGTTTTATTTTGAACCTGTCTCTGCCTGTCAGATTTATCCTCTTTCTTTAAATTAAACTTGGGAGAAATCCACACACTTACTTGATTAATCTTTCTGGGAGATTTACTGGCAAAGACTGTCTCCTCTGTACCCCTCCAGGGGAGGTGCAGCAGTGACTCCAACAGCTCGGAGGAGGCCGGAGGTGGAGGGACTCAGACCGTGGTGCAGAGCCAGGTGCAGGGGTCAGGCCAGCCCTGCCGGGACCTCGGCGCTGGCATTGAGGTGGAGGCCGCGATACAGGAGATGGAGATGCAAACATACCAAGCACATATGTGCTCACCTCACCGTAGCCCTGGTGAGTAACACCACATAGTCACTCTACCACCAAGCTGATTTTCAAAGAGCAACAACTTTCCAAGATGAATATTTGAGAAGACATATTGTAAATTTTATTTTCAAAAAGAGGATTTAAGGAGAAACTATACTGTATGGGTCCCAGATATGTACCGTTTAACAATGAGGAAGAGAGCGTACAAGAAGCACTTCTGCAATAAATTAGCAGAAATGATTTGGATGACATCGGTGCAGAGCCACAGCTGGTGATTTTAGCATAATTATGCCTCTGCGCCAACAACAGCAATTATGTTTACGGGTCAATCTGTCTGTCCATACGTACGCATGGACATCCGTCCGATTCTTGCAAATGTGGTCAGCATAAAACTGTGAGGTGGTAATCCTACTTTGTTTTTTTTAATTCAGTTGATTTTGAAACCAAATCACAGCACAAAGCACATACCCAGACCCACACTACACATCACTACAACATCAACATATATCTAAATCTGTCAGTTTAACTGAAACAGTTGGTGCTTTATAGAGACCCGAAGTCCTGCCCCTTCCAGTGGTAGTCAGTGGAGAGAGATATGATCCTGGTTGAACTGCTCCATGAATTGCACATATGATGTTTGTCATTTAAAAGATAATTTTGCTCAGTCTCAGTTTGTTGTAAAACTGTTGAAGTATCAGACTGTGAAAATATGTCAATAGAAAGACAACAGCCAACAGTGCGGTAGTGACGTCTGTCAAAATAATGTTTTAAATGACAAACATCATATGTGTGATTCATGGCGCATTTCAGACAGGATCAAAACAAATATTTTATCTGGGGCCCCACCAGAACAAAGCATTTTGAAGCATGTGTCTAGACTGTGATAGGGATTCACAAGTGGAGAAATGGAGACAACATAAACACATTATAGAAATGGAAAAACTGTATTCCCTCCTCAAGGTGGCGTTTCCAGCAGCAGCAACAAGAAGGAAAGAAACAAAGGAGGAGGAGGAGGAGGAGGAGCCAGTGGCATTTCTCCTCTCTTCCATCTGCCTGCAGAGTTCTTCCACCCTGCAGGAGCAGCCATCCCAGCACCTCCCCGCAGCAGGAGCCTCCGGTTGTCGAGGAGCCTTCGGTTGACCTCCCCAGACTCCTGGGCTTCGCTCCGCTCCCCAGGAGCCCACAGAAAGATGCTCTGCTCACAGGTGGGGGGGGGGGCGTAACGATAGTGGACAAGGATAGTAGTGAGGTTTTACTGAGGTAGAGCCTCCAGTCATTAGAGTGATGTTAACGGTAAAGCAAAAAAACAGGATTTATTTTTTTCAGGTTTATCTGGATGACAAACAGCCCATGAAGATGATGATATTATTATTATGAATGATGGCTTTTAATCAACATTTAAGATGCAATAAAATATATAGAATATTTATATATAAAGATATTGTTCCATTCTTAATAAAATAGGGTTGGATTCATGTGCTCCTCTTTCTGTCTCCCTCCCGTCTGTCCTCAGTTCCCGTCCCGCAGTGACTCGTCCATTGCTACAGGCAGCTCTGAGGGCAGCCTGCAGACCACCCTGGAAGAGGGACTGAGCTTCAGCATCTCCCCACCACAGAACTTGGAGTCGCCTTTGCCGACAGCTCCCTTACCACTTGTGTGCCCGCTCCCGCTGCCTGAGGACGGCACTGCCATCTCCTCCCCGGTCCAGACCCTGAAACCGAGGCCGAGCCCCTCCTCGGCCCTCACCCTCCAGGCCACCCGGGGCCACCAGCGGAGCCAGAGCAGCGGTCGCGGTAGCACCAGCCCGGGCTACACCCGCGACGACTCAATCGACCCTTCGGACGAGGACCTGGGCATCGGTATCGGATCGTCAATCGGCGGTTGTGGCTCCAGCCAAGCAGGCAACAGCGAACACTTGTCAGAGACGCTGAGCAGCTTGTCGTTGACATCGCTGCTGTCGCCGAGCTCGCTGGTGTACCCGGGAGGGGTGGTGAAGAAGTGCAACAGCACAGGCAGCCTGGAACAAGGGGGGATGCTGCTGTCGTCGCGGGGCAGGGAGGGCCGCAGGGAGATTCTTGGCTTGGAGCTCATGGACCCACAAGGCTTCTTGGCCAACCCCTGGACGGGGGGGTATTAGTAGATCCCAGAAGAGGAGAAGGACGAGGGGAAATAGGAGATGGCGAGCAAGGGTTCAAAGGGAAGAGCTCAAGCCAAACAACAGTAGGGCCTTGTCGGAAAAACAGATGAAACCTACTGTTTGCTCTTCCTTTGTCTCTCCATTCCTTGGATCTAAACCCATAGCCGTCCCTCTCACTCTCTCTGCTCCCATCAGTGAGAGAGAGGCTTGATGACACACAATGTCCCGTATTCCCAAACCAAACCCTCATCTTGCCCCCTCAACCCCTGTCTATACATTTGTGACAAGCCCGTGTCCTATTTTGTGCTACCTAGGGGAGTGGTCTTGGTTATGGCCTGCAGATTTAAGGCCTAAGGGGCTGCAGATGGATCCTTACACCTTCTTCAGGGAGGTACCTGTAGGGGAGAACATGCTCACATTGGAAGACCAGGAGGCCCATTCATATCAGGGAGTTGATAGGAGCAGAGACAACAGAGCTTAAGCTCACAAGAAAGAGTCTTGTTGTTGCTCTATTACTTTTCTCCCATGTCGGCCTGGGTTCACTGAGGTTGAAAATGCAAAAATAGAAACTGAAATTGCTATCCATGCCAACAGAGACCGTTTTGATTGGTTTACGTCTTGGAGGCAGTGCAGCAAGTAAGTGGGAGGAGGCTCGGGAAATATATTAAGGCGGAAGGAAGGAGGAAAGGAAGGAAGGCTGGGACAAGGAGAAGACAGGTCATTTGTTTGGCCCGGGAAAGCAGAAAGCGGATCTAATGTCCATCTGTTCTGGCAGACGGAAACAACAGGTCCTACTCACTCTGGCGAAGGACCTTCTGCTGAGTTCAGAGTAAAACGCAAGGTGGACGAGAGTTCAAGAGTGTGTGTGTGTGTGCTCGTAGTATGTGTGCCTCAGGTATCCAAGGCATGAATTATATCATCCTCATCACTTCACCGTACCTCCGTAGAGATGGGAGGTGTTGACTGATCAAAGCTCTGTGCCTGGGTCAACTTAGTCTTTGAGCGGCAGCCAAAAAATGAAAAGAAATTGATGGATTGCGGAGGTATAACCGTGCATGGAGTGACTCGTGAAATTGTTTTCTTTTTCTTTCCATCTCTCACTCACTCAAACAAGAGGAAACAAAAGAGAGCTAGGTTTGGGATGGAGCTTCACAAACTCCATCAGAAGAGACAACGACGTGTGCACCGAAAATAAATAGTTCACAGCTACCTGATAAAGTGAGACCTCAAGCACACTTCCACCTTCTCTCACCATGCTTAAGGATTTGCGACGAATGGACGCAAGAGTTGCGCGGGACCTCGACTGCATGATGGAATTGCATTTAACCAAGATTTTTTTTTTAAATCTATATACAGAAGTGTATCAAGATGTCAATGTTGGGTGATAACCATGTGATTTCTATTCCACTATTTTTGTAGAAAAAGAGAATAGGCACGTGCAAGTGTTGCCGTTACTTTGTCCCTGTTCCATTTAACCCGTATGACTTGTTGTCTAGGACTTTTTGTCTGCCAGTGGCTTCCAGTTTTATAACATTTTTTAATGTGTGGAAAACAACGAAGCAAAAAATTTCAAACTTTGCGTGCTAAAGTGATTGTTCCCTCCAGCACATGTTCTCTTTGGGGACACTGGTTCCTCGTGGATATTTTTCTTTTGTTTTGTTTTGTTTTTCAGATATTGGAGTCAACCGGAGATGGGAACAGCCATAATTCACTCAGCACACAAGGATCATTCCTGGCTGCACACAGGGAACTGTGTTTGCTTTTCAGCTTCCTATGCTAACCATGACTAGCATAAACCATCTCTACGAAAGCTTTAATTTGAGAGTTACACCACAATAACATATCGATTACAGACACATTTACTGTTCCTTGAGCATGGTTCTGGGATTGCAATACAGTATGCTTTTTTTTTTCCTTGAAATGACACCATGATGCACTCATTTCCTCTTCACACATGTTGTAGCAACCCTCTCACACACCGTAGTTTTACACCGTAACGGTGAACAAAACTTTTAATGCAAGATTATTTTGGCTTCTGCCGCTCCATTAATCGCTCCATCCAAAATAGGAGACGCTCATCTTTGAGCCTGGTTTCCAGAGGACTGTTGTATCCTCAGTGTTTTGATCATTACCTTTTTTATTTCTCAAAAAGAGCGAGGTGATGTGAGAAAATTCGAGGGTTTGACCTTTTTTTTATCATGCAAAATCACTTTTATGACTATGTTTTATCACATGGTGTTGTTTGTTAATGAGTGATAGTAAAGACTGTGTGTGTGTGTGTGTGTGTGTGTGTGTGTGTGTGTGTGTGTGTGACTTCAGGTGAAGTGATTTGCCTTTTCCTGAAGTGTCCTGTTTGTCAGCGAGGAGATTAAAGGTTGAAGAGGGGAAAACACGAAGCAAACCAAGGGCTGTTTTAGCTTCAAAGATGCGTCCTCCGATCTTTCTGAGACAAATCCTTGTGTCAGTGAACATGGCATCAAAGGTTAAAGCCTGACTACGCAGCAATAAATGTTCTATGTGTATGCCCTGAGTAAATGATGTCAATGTGATTTTTATCTCCTCAGAACGCAACAGTATTCGTTACTGTCTGTTTTTTTTTTTTTTTTTTTGCTTCTACTCGTCTTAACTTTACAACCAATCAGATAGCACCTCTGCCCTCTCGGAGACCAATCAGTAGAGAGACGGGCTGCAATTGGCCGACATGAACAAATGAGGTTGTTGAACTCAGGTTGGGGGGGTAAAAACCACAGGTGAAATTTTAAAGATAGCTGTGCAGGTATGCTCAGACTGAGGGCAGAGCGAAATTTCACTTAGCTCTATTCGCACAAATTTGAGCGCTGGAGTGTTTGTACGCTACAAACAGCCAGAGTCCGGACGTTAGCTGTAACTACCTAGCGTTAGCAATGCACCCACTGCGTGTGAGCAGAGTGTGCCTTTGTACAGTATGTGTGTGCAACAGGATCTGAACTTTATTTTCCTCCACGCTGTATGTTCAATAGCTCGGGATACGGACACATTTCTTTGCCAAAGTTTCAGCTTTTTCAACATGTCTGGCCCCATTTTTCGCTTCAGTTCATGCCGCCTTGAGCAAATCTTTGTCATATGTAATCACGCCACCTCTAAAATTGGCTTTGCCTTCAGTCTGAACATACCTTAAGAGTGTACAATTCACATTTGTACAAATCTTTGTATTTTGATCTGCATGTGTGCATTGCTGCCAGTGACCATGATTATATCATTAGTATGCATTTCATAAAGTTGTACAAAGTAAAGGAAATGCCCTGCTGTTTTGACTGCCGCTATGAAACCACTGAAAAATAATCAGTCAGAGCCACAAAAAAAACTTTCTTCTTCCAACACATCGTTCACATGATTACATTTTTGGGTTCAGTCTTCATGTGTCTTCAAGTTAATGGTGCTAATAGCACGAACAGCGCTGAGCTGATGGGAAACTGGCTTCTATGCTATGGTACGGTGTCACCAGCTGCTTTGCTCATTTGCTACCATATTAATACTCAAGATACTGAATTTAGCACCTTTTAGCTGGAGACACTACAGGTGAATAAGGTAAAAATTTAAACTAATAGACATGACAGTGAAACTAACCCCAGTTGATTACTTCCATTATGAAACTATTTATTATATTATGCGTTTTCTGAAATTTAACGTTTAAAAATGCAAATGAGACATTCTGTTATTAAATTTGTGCTTATTTGCATAAATGTGCACAACAGAAATGTGAACATTAGATAAAACCAGGTTTAAAATTCTTGTTTTATGTTGTTGACCTGTTATAGTCAAAGCTTTTTTTACAGACGTATTTGTGGACATCTCTTTTTCACTCCATAAATCAGAAAATACTGTAAACAACCATTTGAAAAAATCCATTTTCACCATGTTTAATGTGGTTTTGGTCTTGGTCCGCTAAGATTTCTTTAGCTGATTAGTTGTTTTTTGCACTTTCAGAAACACAAGATTTAAAGAGATGCTTTTGCGTGAAACTCAGTTTCAGAGACCTGGCAACAAAATCATATGAGTGTTAGAGGACTAAGAATGTCTTTGGTCGAGGACAGCCCTAGATTTTAGTAAAATATAATAGTAAAATGCAAATGTTATATAAATCAGGTTATGAATGATATATGAACAAACCGCTCTGTAAAACCCTCCAGAACACAGACAGGAGTTAAACTGGAGGTACATGCTACTGATGTGGAGATTTCTGGCTCACAGTATGAGAAGAAACAGCCTTTAAAGATGTGTATTGTAAAAATTTTGTCATTCAGTCATTTTGCAAGACACTACAGGAAAATGGGGTAAAAAAAAAAAAATAACGAATAGACATCATCATGAAACTTCTCCTCTTGATTAGTTACAAGACAATTATGTACCGTATTTTTCGCACTATAAGGCGCACTTAAGATCGCCCAACTGTTTAACTCTGATGAGGAAGGATTTGATGGATTTGTGGAAGAGGAATGATCTGAAAAGTCAATGTATTGTTTTGTATTTCATGTGTTACAACTGAAAAATGTAGAGTTATTGAAGTTATTGAGTTATTAAATGAACTGAATAAAGTTTGACTTATCTGACCGTTTTGTTTCGCTTAATGCGCCTTATAGTGCGAAAAATACAGTATATATTATAGTTTTTTGAAATTGTAAGTTTAAATTTGCAAATGAGGCATTATCTGGTGCAAACTTTTTGTGAATTTAGGAGATGCAAATAGACAAAGTAGTAAAATTAACACGTAAATATGTGTTTTGGATGTTTTCGTTCCACCAGTCTGGAAGAAGACATGTTGACCAGTGCATGAAAACCTGTAGTGTCGCCTTATAAAGCATCTGATATGAGAGATGGGGAAAGAGGTTGAGTCAGGACAGGACAGGGACACAATAACAGGAAGTGCACAGAGTTCATGTGGACAGCTGGCCAATGTAAAGCCAGCAGGCAGTGTGAGAGGTGGTGAGATGCTGCAGGAGGAGCTGGAGACTTCTCCTCCAGACAGCTTGTCATCGTCAGCCTCGGAGAGAGGAGCACATTAGCCATGCATGCTGAACTCCGAGGTGTTGTTTACCTCACACCCTCAACCAGCCATCCAGCCAGCCGGCTGGCCGGCCAGCCAGCTAGCCGGCCATCCAGCCCTCCACCTCATCTAACCTCTCAGAACCAGCTCTCCCTGCAGGCCCCCCTTCCTTCAAATGTCACAGCAGGAGGGTGGAGGTGTGTGTGGTGAGCGGTGAGTGTGTGTGTTCATGTCATTGCCTCAGTTTTCTGTTAGGTCTTTAAAAGAAGTGGCCTGAAATTTGTGACCTCTTGCAACATAAAAGGTCAGTATCCAAGAAGAAGCCTGATTCGGTTGTTTTCCTCCCACGTCAACACAAAATTTGCAAATTGAATCATCCATAGTGCATGATGATTTTTTTTCACCTCGGCAGCCCAAGCCTCGGTATGCGACGCCCTGGGAATGAGAACAGGCTGGTTTGTTGGAGGTAAAACATTTCTAGTGCTTCTGTGCTGCAAGACACATCAGTCAAGGGGATTTTTTTCAGAGGCGAGGATTAATTGAATTAAAGTGGGTTAAAGTTTCCTCCTTTTCATCAAAGAATGCTCATCTCTTTTGTCAAGATTTCAGGTCTAAAGGTAGCTGGAAGAAGAAACGGTGGTGCCAAAGGAAATCCTACCCAAAGTTTTGTCAGAGTCTGATAAACAAGGACCAAATAGATGTGTCTCATTAATGTGTTTGTCTCTGGGCTCAAGAGGGAGGAACTGGCAACTTCTGACAACTTGTTTTTGTGGAGGTGTTGCTTTCTCCTGAGGGACAGGTGAAGCTTTTTATTCAAAAAATGAGCAAATGAGGGGTTGTTCTTAGAGCGGTGTCACCTAATGAGTGTCTTTGATGTGTGGAGGTGACCGAGTGCTGCTTTAAGCAGGGAGCACGCGCCACCAAGCACTGATATCAAGCTGGTTATCGTTTGGATATGAACACGCTCAGAGAGGACGAACTGAAGGGTCAGCGAGCATTATGGGAAACATTGCTGAGAGATTCTTCTTCTATCTCTCTATCTCTTTCTCCCATTTATTTAATCACATCAGAGTCAGCAAAACCTGTACCCACATCCGAGTCTCTCCTGACACACACACATTCGTCAAGGCTGCGTATGGAAACCAGCTCCTGTCAGCCGTCAAGCCGACTGCCTGGGGAGTTGTCCGGGCCCAGCGATTGTATCGCGGGTTCTGGGGAGGGAGCCAGATAAAGGCAGCGTTGTGAAGATGGCACAAGAGAAGGATGAATGAGGTGCCACTGAAATGAGCTGACTGTATAAGATCAGAAGAAAAGGCTGTCAGTCTAAAGATGATATTTAAACCCTGAATCCCCCCCCCTCTCCCCCTCCCCCCCCCCCCTCCTTCCGGAATAAAAAATCCTTTTCTTTTTTTCAGATCATACCTTTATTTTTGTTTCTACTAGAATATCTTTCATGCTTTAATCTCAAAAACACTCCAATGTTTGGTTGGAGTCTTGGACTGAACTCCAGCTCCACTCCAGCTAGCTTTGTTGGAGGACGTGCCAAATACCCGCGAGGCAGGTGTTATGTAGATGTGTTACTTGATGACATCACTATGTTAGGGAAGAGAAGGCGGGAGGCATTTCAGGCAGCTCAAGAGCAGCGTTGTGCACTACAATCATGCACAGAGGCATTTATGCTGCTTCTGAATAGCCAGGAGGCGTACAGACGAAATATCCACTCAAGGTGAAAAGAACACACACATGCACAGCAACAGTGTTAAGTTCAACAACACAGTCTAGTACAGGAAGTGATTATGCTTAGTGATGTGCTTTTATTTTGGTAAACCATACTAAATAATCTTTCTCTAGTGGGGTTTCTTTAAGTTGGAAGTGTTTGATGCTTCTTCAGTTTATTATACTTCCTAGTGGACTTGTGTTAGACTGTATAGTCATGTGTATTTTGTATTTATTAGTATTAGGTGGAGTTTATTTGTAAATACGGTTAATTCGGGTGCCCTTTATTTTTGGGAAGGTCCATTTGGTAATTAGGCCGGCTGGAAAAGGAGCTGGGGGAAGAGGGAAAAAAGACTTGTTTCATTGTCCAGCTGTTTATTTTTGCCATGAATGAAATTGTGAATTTCTTTTTGTCACGTGCGGAGGACCACCAGTAAAAAAAGTACCGGGCTCTGGGGATAAAACAGTTTAACTCATCTTTCCGCCATGTCGTACACCTCCAGCCCACGGGGTTTTCATCCTATCGTTGTAAGGACTTACCACAAAAAACTTACAATAACACGATAGCAACAATAACACTAAACACCAACGTACGTACCACCAAACATTGCATTTACAGTATGTACTGTAATTATTACTGTAGTTTACCTCCAAGTCTTTTACAACACAATCGCTCATATTCTTTAACAGCCTGCAGCTCTGTGTATTGCTTGTTTCTTTCCAAGTATTTAATGACATGTGTGTCCCTGTGGTCCTGTGGCTGGCCAGTCTTCCCTCGGAGGCGTCCATGTTGAAATGAAAAGCACAGCGCATGAAGTCGCCGTGTAGTTTGAAAAATTCAGAGGTGCACGATACAGCATTTGCAACAGCTTCCGGAGCCTTTGCGCACCACTCGAAAGCCGTGATGACGTAATTTTCTGGCCCATGCACCTCATGCTGACTTCACCACGGCGATCGTAAACCAAGCTTGACTCCCTTTAACATGAACTTTGGGCTTTGTAACTTTGCAGACCTTTTTACATGCACAAAAAAACTATATAACACACTGAAGGAAAGGGAGAAACCATAGTAGGTCTTCTTTTAGCTGGTACAGTGTCCACTCTTCTGCATTGATTCAAACAGGAAGCTCTCTTGCCTTCATGGACTTTCACATGATTTGCATATCTGTGTTCATGGGCACACATACAAAGACACAAATGCACATATGTAGACACATACATGCACACGTCTCGCTCACTCACACTTCCCTTATTGCAGCCAACATAAGTCTGCAAGGGAGCATGCTAATGGCTGAAGCTTATCCCCTCACAAACTATCCCCCCATCTCTCTCTCTCTGCTTTACCTCTACAACATAAAGCCATTAGTGGAGTAAGAGAAGCTGTGACAGCTGAAACCGTGAGATTGGGAGCGGTGCTGACACCGCTAGTTTCAGCATCGGCGCGCTTTCATCGCGAAGGGGAATGATTGACTGGTTTGCTCAACACCTGGCCTACTGTTTTGTAAGATAATGGTGAAAAATAATACAGTAACAACATTGAGCGACTGCTTTAATGCTTTGAAAGATTTATACGAAGGCAGCTCTGGCGGTTCAGTCATACGCTGGGCTGTGTTTTTCCTCAACAGACAGATTTGAAATCCCAGTTCAAGCTGTCACGTCTCGGCCCTGTCTGAATTTAGAGCTCAGCAATTTCATCCTGAACATGAAAACAGTTTTGAAGGCTGGCAAAACTCCCTCAGTGTTTCAAAGGAATCCTCTTATTATATTTACTGCTGAGTAGTAAGAATGATCGAGCGCGTCAGGAACAAACAAATGTTGCTGACCTCTATTTCACCTGCAAAAACAGAAGGGAAAAACATCTACAATATATATTTTTATAATAAGAATCAAATGACAATGTGAAAATGTTGATAATGTGAACAGGGGTCGCATGTAGTGATGAAACTACAAATAATCTATATTGAAACTACAGAAAATCTGCAGTTTCAGCCCACAAATTTACTGTTATTTACTGCAGGTAAGTGTAGGCCTACTGCTGTAGGCCTACACTTACCTGCTCTGCAGCTGAAGCAGACAAACACAGTAACGCCCCTTGGTGCACTGTAGGTTTTGGTTTCAAAACCACTTAGTTAGGTTTAGGAATGAACAGCTGACACAAACGTTGTGTCCTGGATGAAAGCCCTCCACCCTTCCCACCCACCCTTTATGTGTCTTTTCACTCTTTAAACTACGTCACCACACTACCAGACTTTCCCCGTGCGCTAACTGTTGCAGCGAATGGGTTTACATTGTGGTTCATTGAACGCCGTCGGCTGTGGCAAAGCCTTGTTATTGGACGTCCTGGAAACAGGCTGCAAAGTCACGTTTGGGGTACCCTCTCCCCCTTAAATGGTGGCATTTTGAGGCTGAGGACTTTCACCCAGGGGACCGGCGTCGTGTGTCCTGTGTGAAACCAAAAGGAGATATTTTTATACCGACGACGTCATGTTATGGGAGCACTACATCTCTGATGTTATGTCCCTATTCTGTATTCTGTGTACTTATTTTGGGCCGTGATGTTTTTTCTAAGCCTGACCAATATTTCTGTTGCCTAAACATAACTGGTACCATTTCACAACATTAACCTCATGTGAATCTGCACCAGGATGTGACACAAATGCCTTCTGTCCAAATAGCAAAATATGAGAAGGGATGACATCAAGAGGGCGTCAGAAAGTAGCCCACCAGCACGACCTCACCCCGATGATCGTGCCCAAGAACACAACCCAGACTGCATTAACTAGCCGCAGTGTGCAAGTACTTCCAAAAATACACTACAATTGTTTCCAAAGCAATATTGTAAGTATAGGAGTAAAGAATAAATCATGCCCTCTGAAGAATAGTTACCGGATACTGTCTTATGCAACTTGCAAGCTGAATTTGTAATAAAGTTTGCTTTGTCCTCCAAATTGGGAGCCTCCAGAGCAACAAAGGCAGAATTTATTTATTTGATATTTAGTTGGACCTCCAATTATGGTAACCTTGTAATATCTCCATGCACTTCAAAGCAACTGTACATGAAAGTTAATTCAGAGTCAGGTGCTGCACAAACAGGGAGCTTGTGGCTTTAGCTGTGTTGCCTTTCTACTTATCTCAGCATGTTGCAGTGCTGTAAATATGTAAAACTGAAGCGACTTTTTTATTGAGGATGGTTTAGTCGATATGCATCTACTCACTTTCTGTCACTGGTTGAGAAGAAGCAACTGAGACGTGTCGTGTCGGAGATCCTGAGTGGATTTAATGGTACAGTGTTTGAGTTGGGTGCCTGTTGCATCTTAAAAAGCTCCATCTCTCAGAGCTGGGTCGTGGTGTTTAGAGCTGTTGGCTGTCGTCTCTCATGCATGCTGCGCTATGAGCCCGCTGAGAGTGAGAATAAGAGGCAGAACATCAGCGTGAACTCTGAAGCATGCTGAAATTCAAATTATGCATGACACAAGGTTGTAGGGAAGGGCAAACTATGAGGACACTCATGAATTTCAAAGACCTCAAATTTGCCTGAATATATCTTAAACAGAATAAAGTCTTCTTCATGTCTCTGAAATGTAATCAGAAACTGCAATTCAAAAACAGGAACTTGCCCTCGCCCTCAGATCCTTGTAGGACAGCACAGGGTGCCCATGAGGATATTTATGAAGCATAAAACTACATATTGGCATTTTATATAACTCACCTCGACCCCCTGTATTCAGCTTGTCACATTGAAAGATGGGAGAATTATGAATTAATATACTCTTACTCTTTAATGCTTTTTATCTGCTTCAGTCTTAAGAGTTTATCCACCCTGTATTACCCTGCTACACTGTGTTTCCTGTCCATCTGTCCCTCAGCTGATTGGACAGCTTTGCAGATTTGCCATGTAAAGCCGTCTGTGTCTATGTTACAGGGATGAGAAACAAAGAAAGAGAAGAAGGCAGAAACACAGACAGAAACCGAAAACCCACAGAGAGGGAGGCAAAAACACAAAAACAAAAACAGCTTAATCCTGACGACTGAAATCATGTCACTGTGACCTTATTAGTTTTAAATTAAACCTATTAGATTTGGGAAAAAAACAGCATAGGACATGATGATAATGACCCAAAGTGTTCAAGCCTTTTTAATTATGAAACTCAGGATTCAAGATTCAGTCTTAGTTTCAACACAGGATCTGCTGCTTCCTATCTTCACCTCTGGCTATTCAAAGATGTATTCTGTGGATGTAAGAAATAAGACATTAATACTGTGAGGTGAAACTCTGGTCCTGGTAACACGCAGTGGGATATTTCAGATGTGCTATTTCAGGCTTTTTCTCCAGTTTTTCTAGTTTGTGTGCTGCATGTGTGAATTCAGGCTGTTCTCACTGTAATTATATATATATATATACGTATATATATATATATATATATATATATATATATATATATATATATATATATATATATATATATATAGTATGTAATAAGTAGAAATATAAAGAGCAAGAAACGCAGCGTGGGGAGGAGGTCAAAACCAGCAGACTTTCCAACCAGCAGACAAGAAACTTTTGGGTTTGTTCTGCACTTAAGTAGCATCACTTCCAGTGTTATTTTAAGCCAAACGTCGACTGATTTGTCACGTAAGTTAACTTCCATATTTAGCCCAAATGTTTATTAACCTATTGTCACGTAACTTCTGTACTTAGATCACTTCCATAGTTATTTTAACCCAAACATTTTTCCCCTAAACTTAACTAAACCTAAACCTAACCAAGCTTTCAGTATGCATGTAACAAGTGGAAATTGACATGTTGCTGGACATTTGAAAGAAAATGGATGAAAAATGAATAATACGTTTTTAAGATATCATGTGAGCCGTTGTATGTGGATCATTGCTCACGCACCTCTGTGGACATGCTTCTTTAATGTGTGTACATACGGTAAATATCCATTAAGCAGCCACCTCCCTCCCCTGGTTCATGTGAGGAGAGTTGCTACGAGTCTTTGTCTCCCATCTCCACCGTCTCATATTTATCACTGTAATTAGGCGCTCTGCTGAGCGTGCAGGCCCTCACTGGGCCGGCATTTCTCCTCCACTGGAGAGCCTGTCTGCCTTGTCTACCTGAGAGCCCACTGTGAGTGTGAAGACAGAAAGAAAGAGGCTCTGCTGTCTTTGCTGAAAATGGAGTTTCGAGCACCCGTTGGTTGTCAAGTGCTCCTGCCTTTTGTTGCAGCCTGGATCAAGAAGCCACCAGGGCAGCCTTTGTAGCAGATGTTGCCTTTTGTCCTTGCTGTGTCTGTGTCTGCACTCGTATACGGCGACGATATCGCCGTCACGCAGACCTAGCTTAGAGGGCAAAAGAAAGAGGGAGACAGAGAAACGAGACCGCAAACAAAAGAATACAAAAACCAGGTGGGAAGATGAATGAGGCTGAAACAAAATGGAGGAGAGAGGTTGCCAAAAGCATTTGAGAAAAAGCATCAGTGAGACAAGTAAAGAAAAGCAGTGTGTGTTGAATCTACAAACTGGCGGATGAAAATAAAATGTCCATATTTAGCTTTTGAACATGTGTTGTAGATCCACGGGAGCCCAGGAAGTGAAACTGAAGCCAACACTTTGTGCACAGGATGCATCCGTAGTGAAATTACACTCTGCACCATCTGCATTGACTCGGGCAGGGTGACAGTTCAGGCTGGAGGGTAAAGAAAGGGGATCAGAGCAAAGAGGAGAGGGACTGAGAGAGATGGGAGTAAAGAAAATGTGGAGACGAGAGGGGAGGCTTGAAACAGTGAGGGATGCTCACTAGAGAGGAAAAAGGAAACATAAGTCGAAAATCATGCAGGTCACAAAATATTGGAAGCTGAATTGCAAATGGACACAACACACTCATCACAGGTATCTGTATCTACATGAACTCCCACATTATCATCAAACTACTGACCAAACCGTGGGTGTGTGTGATTCAGACTCCATCCCGGGCATCTCTCTATGGATCACTTGTGTCCTTTAAAGGGCTGTTCTGCAATTAAAGTGGCAGTAGGCCATAATAACCATTGAGCAAGTTGAGTAATTCAAGTGTTCTGAGAGAAAACTAGACTTCTGCACCATCTCGTGGCTCTGGCTTAAAAAAAAATCTAGTGATGGGAGACTTTGACCAATCACAGGTCATTTCAGAGAGAGAGAGTGTTCCGATTGGCTGTTCATTCAATGCAGGCATCTGTCAATCACATGCAAACCCCATGCAAATGGTCAAACTCAAGCAGTGCTGATTAAATATGAATTAATAATCTGTTACTGTAATGACTGTTTCTGTTGAGCTGTAACTGGTCTGGTGGGCAGCGTCTGGTAAGATAAGATAAGATGAACCTTTATGAATCCCCGGAGGGAAATTCTGGAGGTATTTCCTCAACAGATCTGAGAACATCAGAGGAGAGAAATAGTCATTACAGTAACAGAATATTAATTCATATTTGATCAGCGCTGCCTGGTTTGACCGTTTGATTGGAGTTCAAATTGACTGACAGCTGCTCAGAGACTCAGATCAGCTCTGATTGGTTGTTTTCCTCCAGTCTGTGAAATCCTACAGATGCCGTTTGGAGCACCGGAGGGGTTTTTTTCAGATTACCGTTCTCATGCACTTCTGTCAGGATATAGTAACTTTTTTTTTAATTTAATATTTATTCCATTTCTACCCACTGCTGATTTACTTAAACATTTTTTGTCTTGCGCTCAATGAGCAGCCAGTTTAAAAGGATAAGTTCAAGTCCATCTTAAACCAGTAAGGTGCCCATATGAGCAGTGAAACAGGTTTTGCTTGCTGTAGTCAGACTGGCTGTGCAGAAATTTCTTCATAATGCATTTCCAACGTAAGTGACATCCACAGTTCTTTTCCTTTTTAATGCATTTTTGTGGAGAGCTGTAGATTTTGTCCCCATCACTTTCACTGGAAGGGATTTAACAGAAGGAATTAAAATAACAAAGAAACCCTGTTTCTGTGTTCATATCACTGTATCTCAGAAGTGGACGTAATCACTGTGATATCACTCAGTGGTCTGTGGACTGGACTTTGAAGCCTCGAGGCATTTTGGCCATCACCATCTTGTTTTTTGTCCCTTGCCACCTTTTCTTTTTATGCAACCAGAAATGATGAAAATGCATACATCTCCCAGAACGCCATGGTAGCAACCTATCAATCACAAGGTAGCCCGCCCTAAAGCATCCCCTACTTTATGATCTATCTGACTCTAAATGGGACCATAATTTACTAAATGAACATCCTGCTGTATTGAAGAAGACTTGAAGCTAGCGACTGAGTCCAGGGTGAACCCCGCCTTCACCTAATGTCAGCTGAGATGGGCTCCAGCCCCCCGTGACCCCAAGTGGGATAAGCGGTTACAGATAATGGCTGGATGGTATATTAATATTTAATTGGTTTTGAAAAATTACATGCATGGATATTAAGTATTCCTGTCATGAGTGAGGGGTAATTGCATTCAAATGAGTGGCTGTGTAAAACTTTTGATGTCTGTGGTTTTGATGCTCATGAGGAGGGATCAGGAGGCGATGTGAGGGCAGATACTAATAGAGAGGGGGAAGAGGATGCATCAAGGAGATGAATTTATTAAACGATTGGTAAGTCCAGAGGGTTTCCTTTTCCCCGTGTTTTCCGTTAATGGTCACAATGTTAGCTTATTTTTAGTACATCACAGTATGTACACATAGGCAGCTCGAGGCATGAGTTCAACTAATTAATGAGAAGTGGGTGTATAAGAGATACGGCAGAAACCAAAGAAAGAAAGGTCAGAGAGATTGATAGAAGAAGATAAAGAAAAAGATCTTGGTCTCACATCTGAGCTCTGGGCTCCATATGGATCACCAAACAGACCTCAGCGTGATCACAGGGACGTTAGCGGACAGGAAGCTATTTGTGGTTTGCTGGACGTAGATGTGAGTAGGTCAATAAGGAGCTGGTATACAAGACAGAGAACAAGAGACAAGCCTAGAGGACTAATAGGAGGCAGGATATGAGGTTAGCGAGGTAACGTCAGGGTTAACCCTTCAGGGTTTTCAGTCCTACAGTGGTGGATCCAATCTTATCGGGGTAGATCACCATGGTAACTGATGCTGAAGAACTGACCTGCTCCGGAGCAAGTTGTGTTTCAGATAAGAGATCAAGTCGTATATACACACCACCTACTGACCAATCAGAGCTCAGCGTGCAGATCGTATGACAATATTACACAAATATGAAGAAGTTAGTCATAATCCAGGCAAAAACCAAAACAGTTTAAACTGACAAATACAGGAAGGGCAGTTGTATTTATGCTGTGGGTGTTCACAGATTTGAATTATGTTTTATATTTATGAAAGAAGAAGCTGAAAAAAGGCTAAAATAGTCAAACACACCACCACCTAACTACCAAGCCACCAAGTCAGCAACACTGACAGTCCAGATTGTTGTCAGGCTATTAAATATCAGTCACTATAAGCCCCATGGATAAGGGTCTATAGCAGCCTACTACACTCATTAGTAAGTTTTATCTTCTATTCATATGGTAGATCACCAAAAGAAGGTATAAAAGAACAAAACAGCAACCTCTAGTGACCGTAGTAATTATGACAGGAAGTAGAAGTAGAAGTCAGGCGCTGTAGTATAGACAGTGGGAAATATGGGATGAAGGCTGGGGATGATGGGACACAAAACATATCCCATGTGAATCCGGCAATGGGTAGGTTTGTTTGTAGTTATTGTAACCAAAAACACAATGTTTTGTTCCCTAAACATACAGTAAGTGGGGATTTTTTTTGCCTAAACCTGTTAGAAATGTCAGGTCTTAGTTTTTTTGTGTTTTGTGTTTGCACTTCCTGTTTTATTTTGTATTCTAACATCCCTTCTCGTTTCAGATCACTTCACTTCCTGCCTGCATGCTTCCCGCCTTCACGTTTGAGCACCTCCTCCTGACCTAGTTACTACACCATTCACCTGAGTCCGATTGTCTTCTCCCCACCCTGATTGTGTCCACCTGTGCATCGTCAATCACTCCCCTCACTAGTATTTAATGTGTGCTTGCCTTTCTCTCTGTGCCAGTTCGTCTTGGTTACTTATGTACAAGCGTCCCAGCATTCCTTGTGTTTTTGACTTCTCATGCTCTAGAAACTCTGCCTGTGTTTTTGACTTTGTCTCAGCCTGCCGATTTGGATTTGTTTGCTTGCAAGTTTTGATTCCAGTGTCCCGATCATCTGCCTGTATTAAAGACGCTGATTTTTGCCACAACCCGATCTCAGTGAGTTTTGCATTCGAGTGCAGACCTGCCTGTCACTACGGCCCTTACAAAACCTAAAGAAGTTGTAGTTTTGTTGCCTAAACCTAAAGAGGCTGTAGTTTTGTTGTATAAACCTAAAGAGGTTGTAGTTTTGTTGCCAAAACCTAAAGAAGTTGTACTTTTGTTGCCTAAACCTAAAGAGGCTGTAGTTTTGTTGTATAAACCTAAAGAGGTTGTAGTTTTGTTGCCAAAACCTAAAGAAATTGTACTTTTGTTGCCTAAACCTAAAGAGGCTGTAGTTTTGTTGTCTAAACCTAAAGAGATTGTAGTTTTGTTGCCAAAACTTAAAGAGGTTGTAGTTTTATTGCCTAAACCTAAAGAAGTTGTAGTTTTATTGCATAAACCTAAAGAAGTTGTAGTTTTATTGCCTAAACCTAAAGAAGTTGTAGTTTTATTGCATAAACCTAAAGATGTTGTAGTTTTATTGCCTAAACCTCAATAAATTGTAGTTTTGTTGTCTAAACCTATAGATGCCTTTTTATTTGTGTTAAAAACATACAAACATACAACATACAAAACATTAAAACTTTTACACTTTTACAATAGAGTAGTCATAGTAGGCCCCTAATATCCTCATCTATGGTGCTTATAGCAACTGATTAACACCTATTTATATAGATAAAGGAAAAATGATTAATGGAAAATCAGTCTAAATAATGTAGGTCCTGTCTGGCCCTAAACACCTTTTTCTTGTTCCCAACTGATTTTTTGTCTCTTAGGAGCAACTACTGCAAATCTGCCATTAAGATGCAGCCAGATCCATACAGCTCAAAGACGTGGTGGTTAATGTGAGGTAAGTCACTGAATGCGTTTCTTTGACTACAAAGTAAATCACAATATATCAAGAAAATGTTTACCTTTACAAGAGAAGTGTAGTGGTATGAGCATAATTTAATGCAACAAACGAAGAGTGTTAACAACGTTAACAGCAAGAGCTCTTTTGACAAAACAATGTCAAAACAGATGCAACTGTTATTTTCAGTTGGGATCTCTCATTGTTAGGCATAATGACAAGAAGCAATTCAAAGACATCTTTGACAGAAGAATTAAAAGATGAGTGAGTTTTGGTGAAGCCGAGATGATCAGTAGGTAATTACTTCTCTCAGATTGTTTATTTCTTGTTGCTGTTGATGGATTTAACACACAATAAAGGAAACATGACTTCTGGTAGGAAAAAGAAATAAGACAGTCACAAATTTGCTACAGCCACACTATAAAGCTCACTTTACTCCAATTTAAATTCATTACAGTCCAATTCACAAATAAAATCCAATTTGGCTTTTGAAATGAGCTTATTCTGTGGCACACTGGGCAGGTATTATATTAGCCACATGGTCTCAAGCGACACCACTGGCTAATTTCCTTGGTTTATTAGTTTAACAAGAGCGGGAAATGCGTGACCCTGTTCTTCGGTCTTGGGGTGTGGGGGGTGGGTATCTGGGTATCTTGTTGCAGATCGTGTTGTTCTTGTGTTTGCATCCTCCCTGTTTTGTGGCAGATGTTCTCTAACCCGCACATATGGTACGCAGTCAACTAAAAAAGAGTAAAGTAGATGTCCATTCGCGGGACCGTTTGCCACTCTGTATGCTCAGGAGAGGATGCTGGAAATGAGTTTTGGTGTGCGAGTGTTGTGTGTCAAGCGAAGGCAAGTGCCATTACCCAGCAACACTTTGCATCCATATGTGTGTCATGCAAACACAAATAGATAAGTAGTAGTACCATATGGCAGCAGTAGTAAGTCACCAAACAGGAGTGTGTCTGCACATGCACACTTTTATTTTACTGCCATCTAACACTACAGGAGATATTTTAAAGATGACCCAGCAGTGTAAGTTTGAAACCTGCATGTGTTAATGTCTTTATAAAGGTTGTCTGACCCTGAATTGTGTTTGGAATTGAGTATGACCCTTTTTGGCAGCAACCAACAGCCCTTCGCAAGCCCAGAAAGGCTCTTCACCACTCACCTGGGGCGAGTGATCTCATTATTTTCACAAGGCTCTGCGCTGTAACAATATAGGAGACACAGTATATTGTAGTGAAGGTACTGCATAAAACCTAATCTGCTCTACAGTTTCTACAGGTTGCAATGTCATCTTGAGTTTTAGAATTACACCCACAGTAAGCATGAATCAATACCACCTTGTTTTAACAGGCACAAATATCTGTTATGTTTATGAAATATTTAGCAGGAGTAAATCTTCACAGCTATGCAATCCCAAGGAGATCAAATTTAACAATAAACTGAAAAAAAATATGATGCATTTAATTACTGGTAGTTACATCAGTGTATTTAAAGAGGACCTATTATGCACATTTTCAAGTTCATACTTGTGTTTTGGGTTTCAAATAGCACGTTTACATACTTTACTGTTCTCATACCAGCTGTGCTGCAGCACCTCTTTTCACCCCACCAAACTCTTCAGACCTCTCTCCAGCCCCACTTTTAACTAGCTTTGTTTGCTGATATGCAGGTATTATGCAGATGTGTTACTTGGTGACATCACCACGCCACAGAAGAAAAGGCGGGACATCAGGCGAGGCAGTTCTGGAGCAGTGTTACTGTGGGGAAGAGGGATTCCCTTTGGCGTGGACTGTGGGCTTTGAAACTTTGCAGAGCTTTTACATGCACAAAAAAACTATAGAACACACTAAAGGAAAAAAGCATAATATGTCCTCTTTAAGTCTTTTAAAGTCAGTTTTGTATGATCAGTTTTTGCTATTAGAGCTGTCTGACAGTGAGGTAAAGCGGTGAAAATATTACAAATGTAGTGCACACTTGAGCCTTTCTTTTAGGTGGCTAAAATATGTTTTTCCTGCCGGCGGCGTCCACAGCAGTACATCGCTTGGCTTCTGTGAGGTAACTCCTGACTCTCTCCAACACCATGCCGACTCATCTACTGTAGGTAATACTCTGACTGACTTAATTATATCAAACATGAAGTGTGAGCTGGCAGAGCTGCATTATAGATAAGCTTAAACCTAGTGTGAATAAAATGTCATCTGGATGTGTAAGAGATGTGTATGTATGTTTGTATATTTGTGTGCTTGCTGTAGAGTGGACCTGCCCTCGTTTTGAGGTGAGAGTCAGGTGTCGTCAGTCCACACTGTAATTTCCATTTCAGTGCACATCAGTGCAAATGTCAGTACTCATTGACTTCATCCCCCAAAACACGCACAAGCACACACTTGGACACAACAGACTTGCAACTCCCATGTATGCACACAAATACTCCGTGCCACATATATTGAATACCTTGATAGCACTTGATAAACATCATTTACTAGTGTGAAAAAACACTTTGCTCGCCACCTCCATTATGATTTTCCTCTTATGTCTGTCATTGTCATCTAATTTTCTCCTCTGCCTCTATCCCAGATTATTTTTGTGTCTAATCCATGCTCCCATGCCCTTCTGGGTGTCTATCTCCTTCCTTGTCATCCTTTACATTAGCGTCATGGTGTCATCCTCAGAGTAAGTCAGCCAGGAGGAGGTCGACCTTGCTCAGTGTCCAGCGGCATCACCTGTAATATCCTCACTGGTGGATGAGCGTGGTGCTGATTTGCATGATTATACAGCATCCACCAGACAGCCAGTGCTTCATTACTCCCCTCCCTGCATGCACACAGGATGACTGCGGGAAAGTGAGTGAGCCCCCCCCCCGACCCACACACACACACACACACACACACACACACACACGCAGGTGTAAACAGCTAAGCACACACACAAGATACTGTACATCAGAGTAATGCCATCTGACAGTGTTTGCAGCTGAGCAAAGATGCACACATACACCTGCACTGTCTGACTAGGTTTGAAAGCTTGTGTTTAAGGGTGCTTAAATCTACAGGTACTTCAAAGGGTATCGCTTTAAGCCACACTATTGTCAATTAGCATAAGAACTTTGCATGTTTGCTGTTTTGTCTGTATAATCTCACTGCTCTCATGGCAAGCATGAAACACATCGCTGCCGGCCACGGAGCACCAGTGGACAGGTACATGAGTGATCTCTGTACGAGGAAAGAGGGGCGATCAATACGGAGCTATTGAAGCCCCGGGTCGATGAAAGGCCAAAGGATTCACAATGCAGAGGCCACCTCCCAACACCCCTCCCACTGCTTCATGGTGTGAGAGCAGTGCATTAAAGCTAGTAAAATGGGGGTGTGTGTGACAGAGAGAGACAAAGTGAGCTTTGCTTGTGGCATCTGCAGAGAAATTTCCCCTCCACCCCGTCATAGGAGAGAATAAGCATTCACATGTCTGTTTTATTGTCTCTGAGGTGCCAGGGCAGCTAGTCCACCTTTGGGAGCAGAACACGGATCAATAACTGCTGAGCAAATTTATTGCACAGGCAGCACTTTGAGCTGGGAGACTTGTGGTCTGCCAGGAATCACAGGTTTGTGGGAGATTTACACCTTCAGATTACTTAGTGCTAACTGTGCCATTGCAAAGGAAAGGGGGGTGTACTTAGACTATAGGCTTGGATTAATATGGGCTTAACTTGATCATTCCAGTGAGGATAACTAAAGAGCACTAAGAGGTGGGTTGCTGCAATTCAAGTGTGATTTGAGGTGCACTCTGAAGCTTTATCCCCACCATCACATGCACACCTGTGCTTATGTGCAACATACCATGTGGAAGAGCCAATTATGCACATATTTATATGTGGTGAAATAGTATGTTGGCATGACATATTACAGAGGTTCTAGTTTGAGCAGCAGTTTTTGTGTGGTTTAAATAGCCATCGTGTGGTTTTATGATTTATGTTTACCATTTACATGTTATAGTGCTAGAATAGACATTTTGTTATTTACAACAGTATACAGTGCTGTAAGACAGTTTCAGTGCATATGGTAAAGGGAGCTTTTGGAAGATGCTGTCCAGGTGTTTTGACTGTAATATACCATGTTATAGACCGTGATATAGCCTATTATAGAGTACAGTGAAAGTGTGATAACGTAAGGAACATGAAGTCGGTAGTGGACTGGGCGAGATCTAACTTTGCTGGATTCTACACCATGTCTGCGTATCATGCTGGAGTCCCCGTCTTCCACGAACGCAGACTCGTTCTTTGAAATCACCACGACGCAGACTGTGTTTCCCTCCGCTTCCATTCAAGTAGCCGTTCCGCTTTGAAGTCCAACACCAGGCTTTTATCTTGTTATCTTGTTATTTCATTGTATTCCCTGCGCGATGCCATGCAGCACCCAGAGGGGTACAACAAATACCCAGGACCCTCCCTCCCTCCCTCTCATCAGCCATAACACAGCCGACAGTGACGGCAGGAGAGAGAGGAAGAAGGAAGGGGAAAAAAGGTCCATTTTATGTTTGAACTAGAACAAAGGGGAGTTTCCAGTTGACCATATACTGTAACGACGAGACTAATTAATGAGATGCATAATTCATGGGATGGAAAAAGTGTGCCGTGAAAGAGAAGGGGGGTGGGTGAGGGAGAGGACAAGAGTGCACCATCAGCATTTTCCTGGAGAGGGGATGATGGAGGTGTGTGTTTGTGTGTGACAAACATGTTGTGTGTGTGCTCAACCAACAAAAAAAGCCATTATAGGCAAAGCATGAGTTTAGATAATGAAATTGTCAAGAGCTTTACTTTGACCTAATATGACAAAAGACTAAGAAGTGAGGCGAGGTGCAGACCTGTGAGCCTCAGTACTCGTCTCAAGTCCAACATGCTCTGTTCATTTTTGGCCATGTTGCCCTCATTGGGGTGGAATGAGGCTTTGTTTATATGCAATCCACTGATCGGTCCTCTGTGTGGAGTTCACATGAACAGTGTTGGTTGTTCCCATTTAAATGTTTAAATATGCAAATTAGGAATTATCTCATCAAATAAGTGCTAAATTTTCATACATTTCCAAAACAAAAATCTGAACACTGGAGAGAGCCAGGTTCAAAATTCCTGTTTCATTTGGTTGACATCTCAGAGTCAAAGGTTTTTGCAGAGGAAATCATCCCATAAATCAGGAAATAATGTCAACAGCCATCCAATTCACCATGTTTTTACAATTAAAATGTTGTATAAATCAGCCCATTGATGATATTAATACAAACTCCTTTGTAAAAACCTTCAGAATATAGATAGGAATGAAAAAAAGGGTATAGATAGGGTAAAAAAAAGACCTAACAGCACCATGAAACTTCCTTTGATTATTTACGTTGAGACAATTATTTAATCATATTACAAGTTCTCTGAAATGTTGTGTTTAAATATGGGCTGCACTGTGGTGCATGTTCTCCCTGTGTAAGCGTGGGTTTTCTCCGGGTTTTCCAGTTTCCCCCCACAGTCCAAAGACATGCAGGTTACTTGTTGACTCTAAATGTCTTGTAGGTGTGAATGTAACCGTGAATGGTTGTCTGTCTGTATGTGTCAGCCCTGTGATGGTCTGGCGACCCGTCCACGCTGAACCCAACCGTCACCCAACGTCCCGACTCCAGCACGCCCCACGACACGGACACGGAATAATGGATGATTGGTCCCCTGACTCACAGAGGATCACAATAAATATTCAGCAGTATTATAATCATCTTCCCAGAAATATTCTCTAGCAACTACAATCTTTCATCTTGTGGTTGAGCTTAATCACATGTTTAAAACTGTTTGAGTGTGACCGTAATCCGGGAGAAAATAGGATTCCCTCGAAACGTACATGAGAATGCCGTTTATTTGTATGGGAGCGTAATTTTGTTGGGTTGACCACTGTGGACAATCCAGTGACAGCACATTAACATGTTAATGACTTAAGAGTTGTGTTGCCTGGCTTTCCATAAGGCTAAGTATACTGTATACAGTATGCCATTTAAATCCTAGGAAGGCAGATGTAAAGGGATATTTCATAGAAAAATATAATTCCTCTCTCAAAATCAGGACTCCATCTTTGAGTTAAATTGCCATGGAAGAAACAGCTCATGCATGTACTGTACACACACTACACAAATACTGTTCTTATCTTCTCTTCCTCGAACGATTTCCATTATCCTATATGGAGTTTTGATTCCTCAGTTGCATTCAAAATGTATTTAATATTGTATTCATTATACAGTATGGCTGTCTTATTATACGCCATCTGAGAAGCAGTTCTGAATCACAGTAGCAGCTTAAAGGGACACCTGCAGCATATACGTATGATCCATGATTTTAATGCTGTCCAGTAAACACCACCAAACCTCTAAAAGTACCTTGTAGTTGAGTCATTATAACACAGTCTCAATAAAAGTTGGATGTCAGATTTACAAAGGTAATACTGCAGTGCTGCTCTATTGGGTTGCATTACGTTGCACAGGATCTTCTATTTTGCCGGTTGTGCATGTTTAGACTGTCTGGGTTCGGTTAGACATTCAGCGGTTTCACCGTCATGATGTAAAATCTAAATGCTCAGTTGTAATAATGGAACCAGAGTGGATCGCGCTTTAGTGTTTGCACTGCCTCCCTCAGCAGATGGCTCCACCACAGGAATGGGCTCCGAACCAACGAATAACAGCCCAGCAGCTTTTTCCTCTGACTATCTCTTCCTCTCTGTTCCCTCTTTTTCTTTTCCCTCCTTTTTTTCCTGCAGTGTTTCCAGTTCTGGCCCCAGATGAGCCACCTGGAGCCAGGAAACCGGGGTGGCAGCCGGTGAGACTTTTCAGTCCTCCCACCTGAGCATCAAAGCCCTTTTGTGGGCGTTGGAGTGAGGACAAGCTTGTCCCATGTGCTGTCTCCTCCTCTGAAAGCTCAAGAAGGAATAGTTGGACTGAGAGAACGACAAGAGGATAAAACAGGAGGGAGACTGTTTTTGTTTCTGCAGGATGACTTGCATTTTTTAGGAGGTGACTACTAGGATTTTGGAGCATGATCTGAGAAACTAACGAGAGAAGGGGACTTATTTTGCTGCACCGAATCCCTTAAATTCAGAAATTTAGATAAACAGCAAACTCATTAACAGCAGGAGTCAGAAAGAGAGACTTGTGAGTGGATACGTGATTTGGAAAGCAAACAGAGATGGTCTGTGGGTAAATTACTGGATCTGATATGAAGTGTATTTCACCTCATGTCCCTAAAGAATACACTCGCTGACACATTTGAGATACAATAGCAGATCAGCCTTTGGTGTAACTCTGTCTCCACGGCAACGGCTCAAGCTGACCTTGCCTAATTTGTACCACAACATCCGACAGCACCAGGTGAAATGAAAATAATTCAGCAGACTAACAGAGCTAACAGAGCTGCCTCGGTGTCTCCCCACACAGCCAGCAGGGGAGAGAAACCTGGAGGAGAGCTGGAGCAGAACAAATGACAATTACCACCAAAGTCTGGCTGACTAATGTAAAACAACCAGAAGAGCATCATTATAGAAGATTGCTGTTTTCATCCAATGTCTCTCCTGATTTTATGTAAAGCCAAAGATAACCAAACAAATGCGTTCTCCATTTGAGCTGTTGCATAATTAACTAGGGGGACTTTTAATCCCTGTGAGGAGCTCCAGCATCATTAGGAGACCCGTTAACATCCCCTATATTTAGTTATTGATCTCAGACGGTGGCACCCAAAGGCGTCTCATTACAAGTCAAATCCGTGATGTTCTTTTTTAATCAGTCATGAGGGATCATTGGTTTCTAAGTCTATTGGTACTGATTGTGTTACACACCTAAATATCATATTATATTATTTGTGTTTTTATTGGCACTTATGGGAGACTTGAATTACATGTTGGCCATCTTTGATTTAAATTAAGCCATTCTTCTAGAGTCTACTGGATTATGTTTGTTCTCAAATAACTGATTTTATATTTGTTTTTGAACAACTGAAAACTTAGATAAAGATAAAGTCTGCAACAAACTGTCCGCGATTATGTTGAGGCAACAACGTCATTTAGTTAAGTTTAAGAAAAAAGTCATGGTTGTGCTTAAAATAAGTTTGTAAACTAAGCATAATACGTACAGAAAAAGTGTAAAATAAGCACACAAAACATGTCACAAATGTCTAAAAAACACATGACAAACGTCACAAGCGTAACTTCCACCAGTCTCAAACACCGGTCTCCTGGTTGCACCTTTCCTTTTTTGCACGGATGCGTTCACATGTGCAGTCAGTACAGACAAAATGACGTACAAATGACACGCCAAAGCAAGAAAGGCCTTCTTAGTGCACAGTGGATGCCTTGTGCATTATTTTGTCATTCATACATCTGTCATGCAAACGAGCTGTTCAAAGTAAAAGTGAAACAAAACAAAAGAACAAAACCTTGTTAGGTTTAGGGAACAACCCTATTTGGTTAGGTTTATTAGAAAAAAACTTTTACTTTTGACTTTTACATCAAAAACAAACGTTTATCCACAACAAAATGTTTCCCTCGAAATCTAATTCACAATGCTGTTTCATTGTATGGCAACGTCATTTTTAGGAGAACGGCTGCAGTGGTGGATTTGCAGCCATCCACTACCACAATTAACTGCTTGCAACATGACATATTGGCGCCTGACTACACAAAAAGCACTGCTCAGTATTTCTGCAACGGCAACAGTCTGCCTGTGATGTAGTGCCACTACATCACCTGTAATAATATAAAGAAAAACACTCTATAGAGCATTAGTGTTACAGCTGTGCATGGACTAATGCAATATAGGTACCAGCTCAGCACAAACGACGGCGCCTTTAGGGGAAATGATATTCCCCTGTCAGAACATGACTGACAGCTGACATAAGCCGTGAGTGTGTGTTGGAGTTTAGATCATTAATCAGACAGCACGCCGACAGCACTGATGAATTACCCACTCTACTGCATAATCTACATGCTGCTCTCCCTCTCGACCTTCACTTGAGATTGACTGTGTGAAAAAAAGAGTAAAAGTAGAGAGAGGAGAAGACGATCTATCTCCATTATCCTTTTTTCACCCTGGTTATTTAGCACCGCATCAGGCCCGTTCCCTCTGTCTCTCCCCTCGTTTCCTGCTCTATCACTTGTTCATTCCCCCTGCCATTTCAGCTCACTGTCTTCCTGTTGTTTCTTCCCTCTGTTTTTTCCACAAGCTGCAACTCTCACCCTGGGGAAATGCCGCTTTCCTAATGACGTGTGTGTTGCATAGAGGATGGGATGTTAATATTGTCACTGTTTAAAGTGAATTACTATTCTCAGGGCTCCTCTCTGTTCCTGTGTGTGAATGAGCATGCAATAACAGGCACAATATGCCTTAAAAACACTGTATCTGCACGACTGCCTCACACTTTGTGGTTTGGTCTCTCCGTGAAAATTAGATGCATACTGCCACCTGCTGTACGGTAACACAATGGAAAATTGCTTTGTCTCATTTCTGGAAACAGTCTAAAATTACATTTTAATTACATTACAACTGTATTGCATGTATGCAAAAGGTAGCAACTCATCAAAAACGCTTCAAACATGCTTCACAACCAGTTACTGTGTCAGTAGTTTGGCAACGGCATCAGAATGAAAAGTTGTTTTGCAATCCTGTGAGCCGTACTGCTCAAAATGTTCAGATGTTTTTTCACCATCAACCCTGCAAATGTTTGTAATATACAAATCTGTGTTTTGGTCTACTTTCTTGTTGACACTGACTGCTTACTGCACTATACCAGGATGCCATGTTTTGTCTGGCTGAATGTGTGTCACACTGAGCTGTTCAGATTTCAACAGTGGGTCAAAGTTTACTGAAAAATACTGTACAACACTTTAGTACACAGAAGCAGGATATGCACATGTATTTATGCAGTTAATGTATTTGTGTAGTAAGGTTGCAGGTTCAAATCCGGCTTGGGGCCCTTCTGTGTAGAGTTTGCATGTTCTCCACGTGTTAGCGTGGGTTTTCTCCAGGTTCTCCAGCTTCCTCCTACAGTCCAAAGACGGGATAAGCGGTTACAGATGGATGGATTTATTACATGGGGATAAAACAGGAGGGAGATTGTTAAACAGAAAATTAGGCACAAAATAACAAAGCCAAAGGATGGGAGGACCCGGGTTCAACAATGACAAAACAACTGCCCACAGCAGTTCAGTAAAAAAACAACAATTTGTAAATCCTCCTCACAGTACGTAACACCATGGAATATGCATGTATGTCTGACAGATTTTAATAACTGAATGGCTCATTTTGCATGTGACGACTCAAACGATAACAGAATGGTTAGAATTTGCGAAGAAGACGACAGTTTCACTGAGAATCAACTCATCAGTTTAATCTTTGCATGCATGCCAAAAGGTGCACTTTGCTTGAATCAATGAGAAATCAGCCTTAATTGTTCAGAAATTTTTAGCTCATTGTTTTGAAAGAAATAATTGTCATTCAAGAATTGAGCCAAAGCGAAAGAGAGAAACTGTTATACCTGAAGCAAGATTCAACATTATAAAATACAGTCAGCAGAAGTCAGTTCATCAATCCAACCTGCCCCATGAATCCAGCTGATAAACACATCAGCTGCTGCCTGGTGCCAATCCATCTCCCCAAACGAGCACAGCGTCACACCAGAGCCTCGCCTCTATGGGTCTTCATCCCATATTTCAGCCTCAGTCCCAGAAATTACCAGACCATCTGAAGCCCACCTGCTACTGCGGTGTTCTGGGACAGGAAGGGAGGAGAGGACGTCTGATTTTTATTTTTAATTTTTTCCATGGCAAGTGAATCCTGGGCCAAGAGGCTCAGGCGATGACTTGGTACGAGACTGAACAGTCACGGGAGACAGAGAGGTCACAGCTGAGCCGGTCCACCTGCACAATCCAGCATGATTATGTGTAATTGATGGATAATTTGCTTGTGGGGCACAGAAACACCCAAAGCTATTTCTTTACACTAATTGAACTCTATTGAGACTTTGTTAAACTGGTATTTCCCCACTGTCAGTGGGAATAATGGAGCAAAACAAAAATGTTGCCAAAATGATAAGAAACAGATTTTAATTTCAAGGTTTTTCAGGAGAAGATCTCAAATCGTGCATAGTGGTAATAGTAAACACTTTTATCCTGGCAAGCAGCTTTGTACATACAGCTCAGAGTCAGTAAGGAGGATGGCGGGAAAGTTTATTAAACTCAACTGTCACTGTTGTAAAATGGTCATTTAAAGACAAATGCAGTAATACTTTCTTTTTGTCACATTTAGTGCGCCATTAAAACAACATTGCTTCCATTATTGCTTGAGATTATAAGAGATATTTTGCTGAGGGTTAATTGGTTATTAAAGCAGCAGAGGGTAGCAATGGGGCAAATCTGATTTTTAAAAGTGCACGCTGTTGTAATGGTTCGCACTCTCACCTCACAGCAAATGGGTTGCAGGTTCAACTCCGGCTTGGAGCTCTTCTGTGTGGAGTTTGCATGTTCTTCCTGCATTAGTGTGGGTTTTCTCCGGGAGAAAAATTTCTCTTTGACCGTTTGAACAGAGTCTGCGAGTGACTGACAGCTGCCTCGATTGAATAAACAGCCAGCAGGAACCCTTTCTCTCTGAAATGACCTGTGATTGGCTAAAGTCTCCCGTCAGCCTGAAAACAGAGCCACGAGGAGGTGCTGAAGTCTACTTTTCTCTTCGAACACTTGAATTACAATATGCTGAAAGGTTATTATGGACTTTTTGCCCAATGATGCCAAAAACATTCTGCCTACTGTAGGTTAATCTATAATCTTGTCCTCTTATAACACCAAGTGGGTAATAACAACAGTTTAAAAGTTTAAATGTCTGTGGTGAATCTACAGGGTTGGGGTTGTAACCCTGCTTGTGGAGTACAGTAGCTATTAATTACACTCAAATGAAGAAGTCTAATAAACTCCTGCTGCTTCCTCCGCAGGCATCTGCTTTGGAAAGGTCAGTATAAAGCAAAAACATCAGGCCTGGTATATGTGGGGGCTGGAAACAACTTATTTTTGTGAGATTAATTGCCGAACATCCAGCAGCACAAGATGATAAAACTCCTCGCTGCTTTTTTCTTTTGTGACAAACAGCTAATTGGCGTGACCTTAGTATGACAAAGTTTGAAAATAGACATGTTCTGAGCCTCAAGAATTTAATTGACTTTTTCAGCAAGACGGCACACTCAAGTCATGTCCAGCATTAATGAGCAAGAAGCTTTTGCAATCGCTGATTAGTGAAAATTTAATCAAGACAGGTGGCTTTCAGCCAGGATACATTTCACCATTTGCATCTGCGTCTTCTTTGCTCGGTTGGCAGTAACAGGATACTTCTGCAGAGTTTTCACTCGATCACAAGACGAGAGGAATAAGAGGCAGATATCCACAGACTTACTAGTACTACTAGAACATAAAGATAACTTGCTTTTAGCGGTTCATAAAATGTTCGCTGTTTGAAAGATTACAGCTAAGAGTTTGCAGTTGATCAACAGAAATCTAAATGAGCCTCAGTGTAGCTCCATATTAATCCAGTTTGATTTGTTTTGATTATTATTGTGTCATGCATAAATAATATCCCCAGTCCAAACTGGCTACAAGACACCATTATTTAAGAAATAAAGAAAAGACAAAGGCAGAAATCAGCGTAGCAGCATAAATTACAAATATTACTAATCAATCAAACCATCCTGATGTTTTTATCCAAGCTTGAGAAACAAAAGTATCAGACTTATAAGCATTAAAATTAAATATACTGCACATGAACTGTTAGTGTGAGCGTGTCTGTCTATATGTGTTGTCTGTCTCTATGTTGTCTGTCTCTATGTGCCCTGCGATGGACTGGCGACCTGTCCAGGGTGAACCCCCTTTGCCCAATGACAGCTGGGAACGGCTCCAGCCCCCCGAGACCCCCAACGGGATAAGTGGTTGACGATGGATGGATGAACTGTTAGAGGTGCACACCACACATAGAGCCAGCTCTGACCTCCATGGGGCCTCAAAGCTAAATTCTGCAAAGGGACCGTCCTACCTGACCACGGACCCATGTAAACCACACAGTCACATCTGACACCCCAGTGCTCCCACTACAAGCTTCCCTCCTTTACAACAGCTTGCTCCATCTGTCAGTCTAAGAATGAGAAGACCTATACACAACAGAATGAGGCATAAACAAACAATATTTATTGAACAGAACATTATAACATTACATTTATTTATTTATGCATTTATTCATGTTTTTTTTTATTCATTCATTCATTTATTGATTTATTCGTTCATTCATTTATTTATTTATTTATTCATTCCTTCATTCATTCATTCATTTATTGATTTATTCGTTCATTCATTTATTTATTCATTCCTTCATTCATTCATTTAATTACTCATTTTTTTATTTAGAAAAGTGACATAATTTATTAATTATTAATTAATCAAATATTAATAATCCTCATTTCATGATTAATCATAATTAATTTCAGCAACTTAATTTGGAGTTGAGCGTCATTGTAATAGCACATGAAGATGGCTGGGCTTAGGAACCGGAGGGTTGTTGATTAAAAAAAATTGAATTTCCCCTCAGGAGATCAATAAAGTGTATGTCTTCTTCTTCTTCTTCTTCTTCTTCTTTTTGAATTTGCTAAATAACTAAAATTAGTAAAACATTAATCATTAGGTCCATTTTTTGTCTCCAATAAAACACCAAAAATAACGCTATTATGACCAATAGTAGGCCCTAATCGTCCCATAGATTGTTTATGTATACCAACCCCTGGTATATTTTATTGTACTTATTTATTTTATTATTGTTGTTGTTATAATTATTCCATTTTATGTATATTGTGTTTTTTATTTTTTATATCTGTAATTATGTTTTATATTTGTATTGTTGTATTTGTAAAATGTACAATTATAAATATATTTTTTAAAAAATGTTTTTGAAAACTCCATGCTGTTGTCGGACATGTACTTCCGGTTCAGAGGCGGAAGGGACCGTTGCTGCTCCGGACTCGTTGCTGTAGCTGCACCATAAACGGGCGGCGTTGTTGCGTCTGCCATTTTGAGTACAAGTACGTCGGGGGGACATCGTAGTACTTCAAATCGAGGCTACGCTCTTGTAGGCAAAAATGCTTTCAGCAGCCCAGTTACTCGACGAGTTAATGGGCCGAGACAGAAACTTGGCCCCTGACGAGAAGCGATCTAACGTGCGGTGGGACGACGAGAGCGTAAGTTAGCATTCCAGCTAACGTTAGCCTAGGCAGTCTGGTAGGCTAATAAACCGTTAGCTAGCTAAGACGTTCTAAAGATAGATACATGTGGCATGTGGGAGTTAGCTGAAATTTAGCCATTAGTCCACATTCCAGTGATAAAGCATGAATGTGGTCGCTGGGGTTTTGGTTGTTTTGCAGCCGCGTGTTGGTATAATTAGCACCAGAGTTAGCTAATGCTAATGGCATTTCATTGTTTAATTATTAGCGCTCTGTCCTGCCCTGTTGAGTGGATATAACTGGTAATTTGTGACATTAATAAAACATTTCAGTGTTAAATCCACTTAAGGACCGACTCGCAAGGCTATTTTGTTCCTAGTTAGCACAAGTAGATATCAGAAAATTACGTGATTGATCCCCGGGGTAAGTGTCTTTTTGGGTATTGTGTAAGTTAGATGCTAAGGCCTGGTTCGATGTGAGTCTGACGTTAGGTGAGAGATGTCAACAAGACTTCTGTATGAAATAATTATAATCTGTCCCTCTTTTTAAGAAGGTCTGCCGATACTATCTGTGTGGCTTCTGCCCAGCTGAGCTGTTCACAAACACCCGCTCTGACTTGGGTAAGTCAAGGATTTGTTGACGTGTTATGCTGTAAATATGTTTTAATACAGCAGTACCTGACAGGTGCATCTGTCAAATCTTTTCCAGGCCCCTGTGAGAAAATCCATGATGAAAATCTCAGAATAACGTAAGTACTGATTTTAGTTTCTGACATAATTTGTGTGTCTTGATATTTCCACTTAATAAACTGCTTCCATCCCACTGTGTCCAGGTATGAGAAGAGCTCTCGTTTCATGAAGGAGGGCTATGAGCGGGACTTCCTGCGCTATTTGCAGTCGCTCCTGGCAGAGGTGGAACGGCGGATTCGGAGAGGGCATGCCCGGCTTGCACTTTCTCAGGCTCAGCAGAATGCAGGGGTCAGTGCTTCTGCTTTTAGCACATTGTTCTGTAACCCAGGTTTATTGTGTTTACGTGGCTTCAGTTGTCACATAAACTTTGGTGCTGTTTACACTAGTGGTCAACTGATATCTGATATATGATGCAGATTTTTTATAGCGTTTTTTTTGTTTTTCCTCTATCTGATAAAATATAACAGCTTAATAATAACATGATACAGAAGACCTCTTAACTTGAGTAAACATTTATTGAACAACATTTGTTGTCTGTCTGTCCAGTCTGCATTTGTGTCTGCATGGTTTAGGACATTGTTCTGCTCATGCACTCTCGCATCTACTGAGGTCTGCCTGTGGAATAGTATTTTTATTCACAAGGGCCGGAGTCACATGTGATCTACTGCAACAACACTGGGCTGCTCACAGATGCGCCTGCTTGCTAATATGCCCAGGCATCGGCCAACGCCAGTTATGAAAAAATGTCAAAAAATCGGCCTGATTAATTGGTCTACCACTAGTTTACACTGTGTGTTTCTACCTGAGATGCATCTTCTTTATTTCTTCAGGGTCCTGGCCCATCAGGAAAGAATGAGGAGAAGGTCCAAGTCCTAACAGAGAAGATTGAAGACCTAGTTTTACAGGTTTGTAATAAATATGTTGAAATAAGCTGTATCGACATTTTTGTAATCGGTTAGTGCATATCAGCAGCAGTTATTTCGAAGGACCTATGATGCACTGTAATGTGAACATCTGTTACATAGAACCATGTCAAACTATGCTCTCACTGACACCTCAGATATCTACTGTTGTTAGAGGTCCACCGATCCTGATCCCAGATTGGATATCGGGCCGATCCTGACTCAAATAGCTACATCGGGTATTGTGACGATGGGGACAATCTATTCAGTCCAATATGTATATATTATATGCATTACATAGTGGAATGTTAATTCATTGCTGCATTAAAACGCTTTACACCTGAATTGTGATTCCTGTTAATTTTGAAGATTTTTTTATTAATTTGCTGGTGTGTGATTTATTATTTTAATACAATTCAGTAAATTTACATCCAGGCCATTAGTTACATGCACAAAGTTAGAAAAGTGATTTCCTTACACATAACAGAATGGTCCCAGTCACTCCCACACAGTGAGACATACAGCATATTGATGAAACACTGGCATCACATTGGTACTCTGTCGTATTGGTCGATACCCAAAGCCCTGATATCGGGACTGAAAATGCTAGACTGTGTGTCCATGTTTGTTATGATACTACATTGTGATAAAACAACTGATGATTTGACTTGTCTGCGTTTTGCTTTTTGCTCAGATTGAGGAGCTGGGGTCAGAGGGCAGGGTGGAGGAGGCCCAGGGAATGATGAAGCTGGTGGAGCAGCTGAAGGAAGAGAGGGAGCTGCTCAGCTCCACCCCGTCGGTGAGTCAGCTAACTCCGGACCAATCGGCCCACAGACGCTGCTCTGGATCGTAGGCGCTGCTCATGTAATGTTATCTGTTGGCATGAAATGATGAAGTGATTCCACCAGTCCCGCTGACATTGTTATGTTCTTGGACGGGATGTAACTGAAAGATAATTTTCCCTTCGGGATTAATAAAGTTCATCTATCTATCTATCATCATGGCTAACTAAAAGTTATCCAACAATAAGCATCTAGGCTTACATTATTTGTCCTCATTGCCAAATTTATGCGAATTAGAGCTGTTGTGCTTTGAGTCAGTCGGAAATATGTTGCACTGTTACATTGTTTTATGATGTATGTACTTTTTATCCAGACCATCGAGAGCTTTGCAGCCCAAGAGAAACAGATGGAGGTGTGTGAGGTGTGTGGTGCCTTTCTCATTGTGGGCGATGCACAGTCCAGAGTGGACGACCACTTGATGGGCAAGCAGCACATGGGATACGCCAAGATCAAATCTACTGTGGAGGAGCTCAAGGTAACAGGATTACATGTCACAGGAAATACATGCATGAGGTGTGCAGTATGTTAGTGGGTCAGTTTGGCAACTTTCCAACATAGACTAAATGTATGTAATGTCAAATATAAGAAATATTAGTTTATTAATGCTGTGATGTGTTATGCAGTGTTGACAATGTTACAAGAGAAGACATTGCTGCATCATTTTTATAGAGCCATTATTGTAGCAAAACTAATTGCAAATGTGTGTGGAGCGTTTTCTAATTGAACCTCATTCTGTGTGTGCATAATCAGATTTGTAAATGTGTAAAAGAACCTCTAAATGTGTTTTGTTTTACACCTTCAGAGATCTATGTACAAATTTGACAAATATGAGTACATGTTTAGAGATTCTTTTATACATTTATACATCTGATTACGTACACATGGACTGAGATACAGTTGCACAACTCTCAGCACAAACAGCAAACTCTATTGCTCCAATAATGGTCCCATAATTTTGCCCCCTACTTTTTAACAAAGTGAATGATCAACTTGTCATAATTAATACGAGGGCTCTTGCTCATTTACTCTCAGGAGAAACTACGCCGTCGCTCAGAGGACCCCCAAGGTGAAAGCCTGGCACTCAAGAAGGACAGAGAAGACCGTGAGCGCGAGAGGGAGGAAAGGGAGAAAAAGCGCAAAGAGGAGGAAGAGAAGGAGAAGGAGCGTGAGAAGGAGCGTGAAAAGGAGAAGGAACGAGAGAGGGAGCGCGAGAGGGAGAGAGACAGAGAGCGGGACAGAGATAGAGACAGGGAGAGGGACCGCAGGGCGCGGCGAAGCAACTCCAACAGCCGCCACTCCAGCCGAGCGTCGGACAGGAAACGGAGCAGATCCCGAGATCGCCGGCGGTCCAGGAGCAGAGACAGGGACAGGGACCGCAAACGCAGCAGGTATGGCCGAATGAACTTCACATTGTTGGTGGTCTAATAGCAGCATTGTGTGATCATAAAAGGACAGAGCACTGTTGCTTTACTTCTGTAATGGATGGATGTTCCAGTCCAGATTCAGAGGAACCATTTGAATCCACACTGACAACAACACATAAGAGTAAACATCACGGTTTGATGAGTAATGTCTTTGTTTTGTTTACTGTCTGCTAGGGATGCAACACACTGTTATTTTTATTGTCGATTAATCTGAGGATTAATTTCTCAAGTAATCACGTAGTTGTTTGGTCTATAAAATGTCAGAAAACAGTCACAAATGTTGATCAGGGTTTTTTAAATCTCAAGATGATGTCCTCAAAAGTCTTGCATTGTCTACATCTCAATGATATTCAGTTAACCGTCAAAGAGAAGTAAAAAAAAAAAACAGAAATATTCACAATATTACATTTTTTCAACTTTTGACTTTAGTCATCTGCCCAAAAGCTACATGTTACCAGCACTGCTGAGATGCCCAGAGAACATTAAAACATACTACAAAAACAAATATGTGCACCACTTGACTATACGTGACTTGATTTATACAATATATCTTTAACGTGTTGCGTTAATAAATTATTCCCCTCCCTCCCTCTTTTTTTACAGGAGCCGGGACAGGGACAGGGACAGGAGGCGCAGCCGTGAGCGCTCCGACAGAAAGCGTCGCTCCCGCAGTCGCGACAGGAGGAGGTCACGTAGCTCGGAGCGCAAATCTCACCGCCATCGCAGCCGCAGCAGGGACAGGGACAGGGACAGGGAGGAGAAGAGGGACAGGGACAGAGAGCGGTCATCGAAAGACAAAGGTGAGGACATACAAATGTTTGTTTTGTTTGTACTACATGTTAAATTTCTCTCTTGGCCACCTGACCATGAGAGGTTTTTTTGTCTCGAGGGTGTGCAGATTTCTGATGGACACCACATGCTAGTAAACCAACAACGTGACTTGGGTGGTTGCAGCAGGCTCACTTCTTGAGGAATTGGTACCAACCATGTTGGTGAGGTTAAATAACGCTCCAAATATGCGCAAAACTTTGGCGAGGAAAAACTTTTCAAAGGGGATGACCTCTGACCTCCAGATGTGTGGATGTAAATGGGTTCTCTGGGTCCCCACCAGTCTCCCCTTTACAGACATGCCCACTTTATGATAGTCCCAGTCAGTCTGGATCAAGTCCTAGTCAAGCATGTGACTCAACCCTTTGAAAGAAAGAAAGATATTCCTTTATTAGTCCCACAGTGGGGAAATTCAGTTTTACACTCTGTTGTTCACACAGTACAGTTCACACAGTACATATACATGTCAATGGAGAGATGTCAGAGTGATGGGGCTGCTCCTGACAAGCGCCCAGAGCAGTTGGGGGTTTGGTGCCTTGCTCAGGGGCACCTCGGCAGTGCCCAAGAGGTAAACTGGCACCTCTCCAGCAACCAGTTGGTCTTGGTCCATGGGGGATTTGAACCCGGGTCCTCCACATCCTAACCCAAGTCCTTACGGACTGAGCTACTGCCGCCCCCATCAAATTGCGTCCATCAAATTGCTGTTTTATTGGCAGACCTCAGCAGTGTTGCCAACTTAGTGAATTTGTCGCTATATTTAGTGAGTTTTCAGACACCTCTAGCTACTCTTTTCGAAAAAGCGACTAGTGACAAATCTAGTGACCTTTTCTGGTCTTATTGGAGACTGATGTGAAAGCAGGTGCTGCCGTGGACCCCTCCCCTGCCCCAAAGCACTCACGGCCCAGTCCTCGTCACGCAGCAGTCCCTCCAGCTGCAGTAACAACAGGAGATGTTCATCCCTCCGCATCCAGACTGCAAATGAATCACATGAAGCTGCCGCTGGCTGGATGTAAATGTCAAATTTTCTTTGTCTTAAATAAATCACTGCACTAAAATCTGCGCTGCATTTCACTCACACAGCTTCGGTCACTTACTGACCTCGTCCACTGTGTGTGAGCCTCTCTGTGACATAAGCACAGCGTAACTGTGGATACCTTCAAGCAGTGTAGGTCAGCAACATCTAGCTGGTTAGCTCATCATGTCTCAGTCTAAACTGTACACACTAAAATACAGTGAGGAGTGGGAATCAAACCCTGAAAAAAAAAAAACAAACCCTCAGGAACTCCTCTGCATCTGTGATAAATGCTGCTAAGTGCACAAAACTTTATTTTTCATCCAAAAGTTTGACAAAGTTTAGTTTTTTTTTGATTACCTCTTTCATGTATCTGATATTTTTATACATTATTTTTTTTTTTTTCAAAATATACCGGTAAGTGCAGTGCAGACACAAAATGTAGATTGAGACAGACCATAGGTGGTGTTCAATAAATGTCTCCTGAAGTTGAGACATTTTGGGTTTCATTTCTTAGTATTGGAGGGAAAAAAAGAAACTCACTCAAACTTATCGTCCCCAAAAAAATGGCATCATATGTCTACCATCAGCCGTTACCCCCCCACACACACACACACACACACACACACACACACACACAAAAGGTTAACCTCTAATTGACGGGCCTAATTTGTCTTTAAAATGTTTTCCCAGACCGTAAGGCGACGGAGGAGAGGAGCAGCTCTAAGAAAGACAAGCACTCTGACGGCGACGCAGCTGCCACCAAGGCTTCGTCAGCGGAACCGATGGAGACGGAGGCGGCCGCCTCTGCCTCCGCCTCCCCTCTGCTTAACGGCCAGCAAGAGCTCCTCCAATCTGAAGGTGACACTCAGTCCAATTAAAACTGATCTGATAGGACCTCAGATCAGGCCCAGGTAAGTGCGTCCTCCTCCTCGCTCCCCCCTGGCTCTCAACCCGACCCCACCACCCTTCCACTCACCCCTCCCCCAAACCTCTCCCATCTCCCCTCCCCACCCTCTCACCTTACCTCTCCCACCCTGTTTACGTTCAGTTCAATGCCTATGATTTTTGTCTTATGTGCTATGTGCATATATCTTTATCCTGTTTTCGAATAGTGCATCATAAGTATGCACTGAAGATGAAGGACTAGGCCCGATGAATGAGAAGAAGGTAGAAAACATTCACACAAAGCCAAGAGGGAAAGGCCAGTGTAGCCCTGAGCAAACATGCCCGGAGGTACCCCTCGTTTTGTATCAGTTTTTGATACTTATAGATGTATATTTGTCTTTGTAGACAAAATGGCAGAAAAAAATATTAACCAGTCCAATCAAAATTTCCTGCCTGTATTTACCTGTTTTTGTTTAATTTTGTATTATTTTTACATTTAACTAGGAAAATGTAGTAATTTTAATTTGCTGAGATATTGCTCTCCATGTAGGAAGCCACTGTGTGTCTACGTGTGTGTGTGTGTATTTATATATATATATATATATTATATCATGGAGATATCTCCTGCTCACATGTAAACACACAGACCTACTTTCAGTTGTCGTCAAATGTGGTGAAACAAGCCATTTTGCCGTAATCATCATAACTCTTCTGCCATGGATTTGTTGTCCAGCTTACTGTGCCTGATGATGCCATGCAGTGTGTGTTTGGGGGGTGTTTTAGCACCGGGGGTCCTTAACGTAACTAACTAACTGGAGGGTAGGGTTTATCGAATGAATTGCAGCTGACTTCCATACCTCACACAGCGTTGGTGTTGTGAGCGAGACCACATGAGAAAAGGGCAAATTAAAAATCATGGATACTCTCTGACTGTCAAACTGTGCAGGTACTCACCCCAGGTACTCCTTTCTCTACCCACATCCATTTCTGAATGCTGTTGCCTGTCAGAAAAACAACAATTTCTATACTTCTCCAAAAAGCTTGAATGTGCATATTTTTTACATGCGTTTCTTTGTTTTTCTATTTTGCTAACTTTCAGATATGTTTGGGGAAAATGTTATTTTATAGAAATGTCAGAGAGACACATTATTTAATGCTGAGATGCACAGACAGCCTGCTTGATATACCTATGCCAACTGCTAGAACCGTTACAGATGCATACATTTCTCCGTAGTTTTAATAAAGTTGCTCCGATACCATTTTTTCCTTCCCGATACCGAGAACTGATCCGATACCAGCAGGATAAATAGCATATATTTGTCACTTCTGGGCCTTATCTTTGTGGACTTTATCTTGTTGTTGCTGTTTCCAACGTTTGCTGCTGCGGTTCGTCCTTTTTTTCCTCTTGGTGGAGTTGCCATGCTCTTTTACATCGTCTTTAAAATATTTAAGAAAATTACTCGTGTTGAACTTGGCAACACTAGTGCCACCCCTATCGTCGTTTTACTTTTTATTTCAGGGGTTTTCCACTGAAATATTGCACGATGGCAGACATCTTCCGTGCTCTGATTACCGGTATATTTTTTACCGGCATTGCACAGTTGTTGTTTGCTATCGTCACGTCAGACTACCTGCAATCAGTTTTTCTTCGCTGCTCTAAAACAGTAGTAGCTAGAAGCAGCCATGATACATCCAGGGCGACATGGTTACTGTTTTCATTTTTTCTGGATTACCGGTAATAAATGATGGTATCAGATCGGTGCATAGACTGAATCTGGAGCAGTATGGGATGCATTCAGATACTGGTATTGATATCGGAACAGCTCTAATATTTAGCATCATATTTGTTCAGTTAATTGGTTGTCGAATCAGCTTAAAAATGTCGGTATAAGGAATATCAAACAGGTTTGTCACTGTATTTAAAGCATTAGGGTCTAAGGTGGTGATCAAACCTTTATATAGATTTTAAGTGCAAATGTCTGATCAAATAAAATACTTAAAGAAAATGACAAATACTTACAAAATCTAATATTCTGGCCAAATAACTGACAGTATATGTGCATTATTAACAGTGTCTCTTGTTTATGATCTCCACTGTCCTCTGTGGTTAAATTGAGGGATTTAGTCTTTCTTTATGTAGATGATATTGTTGCTCCAGTAGCAGCAGTTGTTGCTACTAGTACTTGTGATGAGACCTTTGCTGACATTGCATTTTGTGAACATTTTTGCTTGACAGGGGAAGCTGAGATGTCTGGTGGAGGAAGAAGTGGAAGAGCGCACCCATCCTTTCCCTGAACCTGACACTTCGCTGCTTAAAAACAAGGTGAACCACAAATGTGTAGTGGCTTATTTAAAAAAACAAAAAAAAAAAAAAAAAACATGAACGTACATATGTAAATGAAGAGAGAGGGGGAGATAATACATTGATTTTCATGTTCCATCACCTGTCTATCTTTTTGGCTGGATGAGGGTAGTTGTGGTTCATCTGTTGTATTTCTTGGTCTAGATGTCAGACAGGCGTCACTTTGAAAACCAAACTTAGAGAAGTTTGTTATGGGTTTTTGTGTTCTTATTTTGAAAAACCTTTACACATCCTCCTTGTTTCTTGACATTTAGTGGAAATAAAATAAAAAGTGCTTGTGGTTTGTTTTGGTTTGTCAGGTTCCACTTCACTCTTTCTTTTTTAAAAAGTCAGTTGAAAGCGTCTGTACAATGTTAGTCCGTGACCGGGCGTGTCTCTTTTCTCCTCCACTTAGAGCTCACATTGATTGCTCGTGTCCCCTTACTGTAAAATATACTGATTTAATTTTGATCAAAAGATTTCAAAGACTGAATATGTGTTTAATTTTGCTCTGCTTTTAATGTCCATGTTGTCTCAATGAATAAAAAGTAAAAATTTGTTAATGTGTTTTATTTCCCACCATTGGGACGGTCTACCTGAACAAGAATGGCTTTGTATGATTTATCTATCAGTGAAAGCAGCTTGTGCAGTTGATGGGAGACTGGGAATCACTAGGAAGGCAGTGACATGACCTTCAGCAAGTTGTACTTCAACCAGGTTTATCTGCTGGCTTTAAAGTCCATCCTGCACTGGAGTCCTCCAATAGGAGGGGCGTCCATACCGCTGTAGTCCTCCTACTAAGATCAGGTAACTAATGACTGAAGGCCTTTTCACAGCAGGTTTACAAGGCTAAAAGTCAAGAGGCAGAGCTGGATGTATGCAGGTGAAATGTGAAAAGATGTCGCTTCATTCTGTAAAGTTATAACTGTAAATCTGCTGTTTAGGACTGGCCTTTTGTTGTTTTCCAGGGTTATTTAGGACGGGCAGTGATGCAAGTAGAAAGACTGTTATAATCTATTCCTGTGGGTTATTCACGCTAAAGTATGCTGAACGACAGTAGGCCTACACATGTTGGGGATGTAGTGCATAGTATACTGTATAATGTTGGATGCATGCTGTGTTATTCCATCGTTCGCGGCATATTATTCAGGATATGAAATGCACCTGCTGGTATCCTGATTATTACTTTACATATGAACAAAGTTGGATGGATGGATGGTAGTCTGCCTTTGTGTCTTCACAGCTGATTTGATGAAACTCAGTTCTTCATTGTGACCACTGGATGGCACTAAACCCTCAAACGTGTTAAAGGCTGCCTTGTTTTAATGCATTACATCAGTGGTTCTCCAACTTTGTGACAAGAAAACTGATATACAGTACATTAGTATGATGGGGTGTTAGGGCCACCCTGAGGGGAAAAAAAGTCAGATCACTAAAATAAAGTCATAATTCTACAAGAAAAAAGTCAATGTTATGAGAATCGTCTTAACTTTACGAGAAAAAGGGCAATATTACGGTAATTAAGTCATGATTTAACGTCAAAAATCGTGATACAAGAATAAAGTTAAGAAAAAAGTCAAATTCGTCTTCCACTCGATTTCTTTCATTATTATAATCACCATTAGTTAATTAATACTAGTTGATATGGTGTTAATGATTGATCGTGGTCGATTTTATTTTCTTCGAGGTGGTTTATTAATTAGAGAAAACACAACTCAGCATTTTCCCATCGGAATAATATCGATATACATCATTTCCGGTGTCCTTAACGGGTACGTAGCCTACATACATAATTCAGCAAAACACATTTAATGTGATCTGGAGGGATTTAACCCACATTTCATGTATTTATTTGTTTAATATCTAGGATATAACCATATTTTTTTAGATCCAATAAACAAAATGTAGATGTTACCGACTGCTTGCATATCCACCGATAACCCCGCAACACGTGGGTGTTAATAACAGTTATTTCAACTCAGTCATTTACATAAAGATAAGAAGTGGGGTCTGAATAATGTCCCGTCATTTTACATAAAGTTAAGTAACACCAACACGCGTCCGATAAGGAGGCTTCAGGGGGGAACTAACATTTGCGCCGCTCGCCGTTGTTACACCTAAAGATGTCCCCCGACGAGGCGGTGATGTTCCTGGCAGCACACCGACGGAGCTCCGAGGCTGCTGGTAGACGGGAGGCTGAATGAGTGCTGGCAGCGGCACCGTAACGTCAACTAACACCGGGGATAAATGGCGAGGACGGGACCTGCAGAGTAAACGCCAGCACCAAGCTGCGTTAGCCGAAGACACAAGCTAGCAGCTAGCGAGCTAGCGAGCTAGCGCCTCGTTAAGATAGCCAGTCGGTACGGTTAGCCGGGTAGCTAATGCTAGCTGGTCTGTTCTCAGTGGAGCCGTCGGTGGGGAAAATCGTTATTGACAACTTAATCCGAGAGGCTTTCGTGTGTCCTATGAGCCTGCAGCGCTAGTCGCTTGTACCATAAAAATGTCCACCACTTCGCTGGATAGAGAATTACAGGAGCGGCTGAGAGAGGCGTCTGCCATCGGGGACATCGACGAAGTGCGGACCTTGGTGGAGAGCGGAGTCAACGTTAATTCACAGAACGAAATCAATGGCTGGTGAGTGTTTGGACGATTAAACGTGGTGTTTGCTGTGTGTCGGCCCGGGTCACGGGTTTGTAAAGATACATGTAACGCTTATTACAAAGTTCAGTGCGTTGTTGTTGTTGTTGTTGTTACAGGGATTAAAGCTAATCGGTGTTATCTTGTTAGGCTGGTTGGTCAGCCAGGTGTCCCCCCCTTGTACCTGGCTGTTTCAGGCAGGAAATGAATGCCCAGTTGGCTAGTATTATGGGTTGGCTGGAGGCTTAAAGTGCCATTATTGTAGTCACCCTGGAGCCAAATAAAATGTGAACTGGTACAGATTTATTTACGTAAAGCAGCAGTGGGCTGAACTAGAGCAAATAGGATTTTAAAGTTAGGTTTTTATATATATATTAGGGATGCACTGATCTGACTTTGTCAGTCCTGATATCGATAGCGATACCTGGGCTTTGGGTATCACCTGATACCAAATACCGATCTTATACCATTATTTAATCAATAAGCTGTATGCCTCACTGTAGAAGTAGGGATCATATTATGTCTAAGGCAACATCAGGCTGTGCTTCAACATTGCTTTCCTTACTAAATGATCAGGAATTACAATTCAACAAGTGTAAACCTTTTTAATGCAGCAATAAATTGGTCCAAATAGTATATAAACATAGAGTTTAACTGAACAGCTTGACCCCATTGTCACTGATGTTTGGTCCAGCTATTTGAGTCAGTATCAACCTGATATCTGATTCAGTGAGCTGGTGTCCTCCGGGTGTCCCGGTGTCCTTCGGGTGTCTTCCGGTGCTCCTAATGGTATCTGCAAGATTTCACAGACCAGGGGAAAACAACCAATCAGAGCTGATCTGGAGCCTGACGTCTCTGAGCAGCTGTCAATCACTCGTGAACTCTGATCAAATGATGAAACTAGGTAGTGCTTATCAAATATGAATCAATATGCTGTTACCGTAATGACTATTTCTCTCCTCAGATGTGTTCAGAAACATCTTGTAGTTGCTGTTTAGCTGTGCAGTGAGGAAGTTTGTGACCCGGCAGATGAAATATCAAGCTTCGCACACCAGCCAGAGCAAACTACAAGATGTTTCTGAACACATTTGAGGAGAGAAAAAGTCATTACATTAACAGAATATTGATACATATATGATCAGAGTTTGTGAGTGATTGACAGCGGCCTCTGTTGAATGAAGAGCCAATAGGAACGCTCTCTCTCAGCACATAAATAAATTCATTTAACAACATTGTCATGTTCAGCTGTTCAGGTGCTGTTTGACTCCTTCTAGTTCAGTTCACCACCATCTTGTGTTGTTGATGTTGTGGTTCACTAAACTTTGTTTTCTGCCCTATAATCCTACCAGGACATGCCTGCACTGGGCATGCAAGAGGAACCACAAGCACATAGTGTCCTACTTACTCAGTTATGGAGCAGACAAAGAAATCCTCACAGCTAAGGATGAGCTGGCCTCTCAACTTACATCCAAACCAGAGATCAAGAGACTTTTAGGAGGTAAACTACACACTTCTCACCCTCTCGTTCGCTGTTCCTGTCTTCCCTCTGTTATACACGTCTTTGTTGTTACTAGCATGTGATGTTTCAGTCGCATACACAAAGGATACAGTGACATGTAATGGGCAGGTTACAACCTCTGGTGTCAGTGGTGTTTTTAGGGCAGTAATGTTTCCATTAACAAATCTTAACTTTTAACTTAACATTAACACTTACATTTTAACTTAACATTAATACTTAGATTTAACTTAACATTTACATTTCCATTTAACTTAACATTAACACTTAGATTAACAACAGGGTATAACCTCAGGTGGTGGTGGTCAGCTGTTCATGGTTTTGACAGAAACAAAAGCAGTCTGTGTTTTCAGTTCGAGCTGTTTTAAAGGAAACAATTTTCTGTTTTTATGCACATTATTACCGCAGTTGAGGTGGAGGAAGTGCCTGAAGTCAAGGAGCCTGAGTTGCCAATCATCCCCAACTACCTGTCCAACCCGGCCTTCATGTATTCCAAGATAGACAAGTCCGAGATCATCCTGGCCCAGCACCTTGCACAGAATGGCTCTGAAGAACACGCTGAGAACATGCACAGTGATTCGCCCTCCCTTTCCCCAACTCACGAGCCTCAGAAATCACAGAGCCTGCTCTCTGACAGCAGCCCCACTCCCCCCCCAAACCCCACAACCCTCAGCCAAGCCCAGGCTGGGGAGTTCATTCCTGTGGCTGAGCAAAATGGCGTGTCGTCCGGTCCGGCCTCGTCCCACAACCACGCCGTTGTTAACTGCACGGTACCCATGGACCTGTCGGTGGAGCCGCACCTCGTCAACCATGCCGACTACCCGCACGCGGTGGCACACAACGGCACCATGTGCTCGCCCCCGTTGGCCTCGCCCAGCCCCAGCTTGGCCAGCAGCAGTGGGAGCCAGGTCCAGGCCCCGGTGGCCGGCACTAACCCAGCTATGAGCAGGCAGCAGTCTATTCCACAGCAGCTGAGCTACGGCCAGGCTGGTGGGCCAATGACGGCCTTCCAGCCTTTCTTCTTCACCAGCACTTTTCCTGTCAACGTGCAAGGTGAGAGTGTTCATGCCTAACCCCTCGTCCATACATACAAGCTTCGCATAGCATAAATACTTGAAGCATGGGGAAAACAGCTATTAGCCTGGTTCTATCCAAATGTAGAACAACAACTAGCACCTCTAAATGATATTCATTATGTGTTGTTCACAAACAGAAAAGTTAAACAGACAAGTTGTGGTTTTACAGGGAGTTAATTTCTTGGCTGGGAGCTCTGACTTCCTGGAGTTGTTTTGTGGCCATGAGGTTGCAAAGCGACCAGCAGAGACTCCTCTGAATCTCTGTGGCTACACACAACTTCAGGTTTTGTGCTCATTAGAGGCAACAAAGCCTTCCACTTTGAGTTAGTTATGTGTGAACAGGAAGCAAAGGTCACGTGTCCACAGGTAAGTCACAGATAAGAGGACAGTGACGACATCCTGCTTTACCTACGTGTTGGCAGCCAACTTGTCAAACCAGAAAGGGGTGTTAGTGGATCTTCCCTTTTGTGTCAGTATGATGGCTGAAGTGTTACAGGTTCACTAGCAAAAACATGATCATCGTTGACAGTGACTCTCACCTTGTGTTGGCAGTGTCGTAAAATCATTTTTAGATGTGTATAAAATTTGTTTAAGGCGTTGAATGAAAAGGAAATCCAATCCAAACAGGTCAAATTGTATTATCTATAGGATGTTCCTTTTTCTATCCCCCAAAAAGGGGGTGCAGCCTTGGAAGTTTTGCCAAATACCCGCATGTGGTGGTCTGATATATGTCCATCATCTTATGAAATATCTTTATTAATAGAGAGGTCTCACTCTGCTCCTTTGCTGTAGAGTTGGTGCTGAAGGTGCGTATTCAGAACCCCAACGCTCGGGAGAACGACTTCATCGAAGTGGAGCTGGACCGCCAGGAGCTCACCTACCGGTCCCTTCTGAGGGTCTGTTGCCGGGAGCTGGACATCAGCGCTGAGCATGTGGAGAAGATCCGCAAGCTGCCGAACACCATGTTGAGAAAGGTATGGGGAAGAAAAACACGGTGTTGTGGTCTATAGAGCTGAAACCACATGTACTGTAATTGCTGTGCACTTTTCTGTCCTGTTGAAACACTGATTAAATTGTGTTTTCCTGACCAGGACAAGGACGTAGCTCGGCTGCAGGACTTTCAGGAGCTCGAGGTTGTGTTGGAGAAAGCAGAGGGCTTGTCCCTTTTTTCTGGGACTGGGGGCCTAACAGACAGACCCTGCTACAACATGAAGGCCTCCCGCCTCACCTACTAGAGCCACCACAGAGCCCGACGTCTCCCCGCTTACAATGGGCTTGTGTAGCTGCCCTCAAGCAACCATAACTAGTTGCCCGCCCAGGTCCCTTGTTACAGCTTCGTCCAGCTTTGGTGTTTCACCAATTTCCTAACTGGGATTTTTTTTTCTTCTGTAGCTATTGTCCTCCTCCTGGCCCTCCTGCCGCTTTAGTGTACCCAACCAGTTGTAAGCGATTACTGATGCATGGTGTCCTCGATTATGTGCGAAAGTATTTGGACCCCTCTCCCCTCTCTTTATCTCAGCTCTTTCTCTCCTCCCACTGCACTTTGTGCCAAGGCTCCAGTGGAACAATAGGGAGGCATTGGCTTGTCTTCCTTACGGACTGGACTTGAATGGGATTCTGTAATAGCCTTACTTGGACACTCCCAATACTGGCTGTGGACTTTGGTCTGATAAGACAGAGAGCAGAGGACGAGGACTTACATAACTGTTACCGATAAGTTCATCATCAGTCCACAGGATAGGACGAGTTGGACGTGCACACTGCAACTTGAATTTCTAGGAAATGGGCCTATAGAGCGTTATCAGATGTTCTAGCTGGCTACACACTTTCATACTTGCTGTAGGCATAAACCTTAGTGTCTTTCCTGCAGAGGGCATCGTTACTGGCCTGATTCTTAAGGTGGAGGTGACAAAGGTATCTCTGGACTAATAGTACTTCTGTTTGCATACAGTATGCTTTAATCTATATCCATACAAGGATGGGACACAAGTACTGGTTTCCCTACACGTTTAAATCATCCAGTCATACACTGTGGAACAGAGAATTAGTTTTGTTTGAATTTGTGTCTTTTCATGTGCAACGAAAATTTCTATCTTAGAGATAAATGTGCAGCAATTAATTTTTATTTTATTTTCTACAATAAATGATCACTTCTGCTTTGCAGGGTGCTGTGCTATTAGGTTCAGTCAGCATAACACTAAACACTGTCAGCTGTGAAGTATTTATTTTCATTTTTAAGATTTTACTAATGAAGCGAGACCTTTTTTAGAGTCGCGAGGCTCGAGTCGCGGTTGAAGGTCGTACGGCGTGAGGCGCCCGACTCGGTTTCAATTGCTGTCCTTCTGTTTAAATGTGATTAGAATCAAAACCAAAAACTAATCTAGCCAGCAAAGATACTAACTGCAGACTAAACTATCACTGCATCGGAGAAGAATGCAGCCTTGTTGATTTTTGTTCCCCCAAGTGAAAAGGAAAGAAATCGGACGGTGTGTTTTGTGATACTTGGTTTTGTGTTTGAGTGCTTCCTCGTTCCTCCAGCACTTCTTATTTCTTCCCGTGTGTCACCTCGGTTTAAACTTTAGGAGACTAGATTTCTTTAAAATATTGATATATGGCTTCAGTTTGGTTTGTCAAGGCCAGTCTAGTGCTAATATAACATTTTTTTATTAAGGAAAATTTTGATGTTAATGTTTTTTATTCGGGAGCTTAATCAGAAGTGCTGCTGTCTGACTTTAAATGGAGACATGGACACTAAAACAGTTCTTGTACTGTACATTAAGAGTTGAACAGGTCAAGAGACACAGCCACGTTGTGTCAGAAGGGTAACGTTTATGCTGCTTTCATCAACACTTTATATTTCTTTTTAATGCTCGATGCTGGGGCTCATTCATTTAAGCAGTGCAGTAGGCGGCCACTACACGTCCTACAATCAGCCCAGTGGTAACTGTTTACTGTTGAAATGTATACCTGAAGCTCTTACTGTATTTGTATGTTTTCATGATATATTTTTTATTAATTTGAATGATTTTTGTTTTTTTAACCAGTTAGGCCTGTTGTGTTTGTGTCAAAAAGTCTACGATCGTGCAAGAAAGTGCAATGATGGGGGAAGAAGATTGTTTCCAGGATGTTAGCAGTGAGACGAAAGGACTACAGGGAGTACTCACTACGTTAAATGCTTTACTAGGTGACGTTGTGCCACATGTTCTAAGGCAGGAGCTTGGTTGAGAAAGTGGGACGGTGTATGGAGAAAACCAACCCCCCCCCCCCCCCCCCCCGCCGATTGGTTCCCCGAGTGAGTGAAAGCAGCATGTTCTGAAATGGGTTTTTATAGGATCTTTGATTCTGTGCAGAGGAGATAACCAACGTTGTTTGTGGGGGTTTTCATTGTTCTAGAAAAAGCAGAATACAGTTTGACCTTAACCTATGCATTCAGAGTCTGATATTTTTATATGCAGTACGTCCTGTGTACTTGTAGAAAATGATCTTCGGCGCTGTTGAAGTGGTGTTCTTTCGTTCTGGAGACCTGTATCTGTTCTTTGATAAAGCATGGTGATTTACTTCCCTCAGTTTCTCTCAAACTGACCTTCTAAAAGCATTTTATGTTAATCCGACTAAAAATGAAGGCGACCGGTTCCATGTTTTGTTCGGCTTTCGTTGCAGGTTATGCTTTGTTTGTACCTGCATGTGTGTGCTGGATGTTGAGGTAAACTCCCCAATGTCATTGAAATGTGTTTCAACCAAGAGCCAGTAGAGGGAGCAGAAGAGCAAATATTGGCAGTAGATGAGCCACATAGGTATTGCCACTTTAAGTCATAATAAGAGAATAGCCTTTTTTTTTTTTTTTTGCTTGGATTTAATTGAATTCATAAAAAGTATTTTAAAACCTGCTGTTTGAATATGGGTCCATTTAATCTTTATACTGAAATACACCATGTTGAGGATGCCTGTGTAGAAGAAGATGCACCATCCAGAGTAAGTACAGAAATGTCAAGTTGTCATCTCACTTTTGGTTTCTGCATCTCAATGCTAATTAATTATGCTAAACACTTAATAATAGATAAATAACAATTATTCTTATGCAGATCTACTAGTAGTGAATGACGTCACAAAAGATAATGCTTTTGGAAAATGAGATACAAGTCCACATGAAAGTGCATTTTCCCGACTATTGTTGCATTAATAATGTCTTTATTGAACACCGGGAGAAAAATGAAGACCAAAATTTAAAAGTGTAGCAGTATTCACACACTTTTGCACTCACCAAACACTGACTCTAGAGAGAGACCTTTGCATTTTTTACGTTACCTGCAGGCCGACAGTATTAAACTGTGGTACCTGTGGTGGCTGTATTGTTATGGTGAGGATGGACTCTGAGCTCGGCGAACCACAGTTTGACAATCATGTTACCGTCTTAGAGAGGAAGGAGCGAGCGAAGGGGTATTCAGCTGGTTGCCATCTGCAGCCACACCACTAGGTGTCGCCAAAACCTGCAGTTTTCCTTTAAAAACAACTGATGAAAAATCTGATATCAAGCTTCAGTATTTGCTGCAGAGACACACATTGTCACTGACTGGTTTAGACTGTTTTCATTTTACATGTCAGTTTATTGCCACTTACTAGGTCCATTATTAAGACTACTTTAAAAGCACTTTCGGAAACGTTCCATACTTCAGTATTGTACCGTCCAGCTGTGGTTTTTCACTTTTGACCTGCATCCGCACCACAAGCCAGTGTTGTACATTCTGTGATGAACTTAACTAGCGAGGCAGTTTGTTATGTTCCCGTTCTGATTTAAAGAACATAAACAACACCTAAGTTATGGTCGCACTGACACACTCTTCAATGAAATGAATACAGTGGTGATCATGTGGTGAGCAGATGTTCAGACGCTGCAATCTGGAGAGCACAAATGTTGCATAATCCAAGCGGAACGCTGTTGAGAAAGTTAAATGTGCATTTGCAATCTAAATATAGGGACAAAGGAATGTATGGCCATCAGTATATACATTTCAGGACGCCTGTGGATCTGCGCATGTATTCCAGCATGTCTGTGCATCGGCATGTCGTGTTGTGTGTCTAGACTGAGGCTGAGGAATCAGCTTAGGGCCCTGCTGTGGCTGGACGTGGCTCTCTCCTTTGTTCTGGAGTGAGACTCTCATAATAAGCTTAGTATGAACAGTCATAACACCGTCATTGTTTTTGAAGCCGCTCCACCAGCTTCCCAGGCCTCAGCCGTGGCCAGGAGACGCTGTGGACCTGCGTAGTCAAGAACCCCTAAGAGCATTTTAGAAATGGAGGCACAAGGCGACGTTACTCACAGGTACGTGCCTCGGTCGATGTGCTTGGACTGTGGCTCTTGGTGCAATTTGTGCCCCTCTCTGACAGGCGTAATGCACAAAGCCAATATACAGAGCTGCTTATTTATGACACAAATGCATGCATGACACTGCAAAGCCACTGAGAGATTAATGGTGAGGTAAAATGTGCAGTAGCTTACATATATATATCTGCACTGTGAGTGATTTTTACTTCTCTGAGCAGTGGCAGACTCAGGTGGTCTGAGGGGCAGGGGCAAAAAAATAAAAGAAACAGCACCAACACACAAAACATTGTCTAGCATGTAGGGCAGCCTATATGACACTATCATGTTTTCTCCATTTTAAGGCCACCCTGGGGTCACCTTATGTTTTCTCCACTGGAAGAACACCCAGAGGGCACCTTATCATCTGCTATCTACCATAGGGGCATCCAAGAGGGCATTTTATCTCATTTTCACAACTGGAGGGACACACTAGAGGGTACTTTATCTTGTTTTCTCCAGTGGAAGGACACCCTAGAGGGCAGTTCATCTCATTTTCACCACTGGAAAGACACCCTAGAGGGCAGTTCATCACATTTTCACCACTGGAAAGACACCCTAGAGGGCAGTTCATCACATTTTCACCACTGGAAAGACACCCTAGAGGGCAGTTCATCACATTTTCACCACTGGAAAGACCCCAGAGAGTAGTTCATCACATTTTCACCACTGGAAAGACACCTTAGAGGGCAGTTCATCTCATTTTCTCCACTGGAAAGACACCCTAGAAGCCATGTCTTCATATTTTCTCCAAGACACCTAGAGGGCACTTTATTAAATTTTCTCCACTGGAAAGACACCCTGGACCCATCATAGATTCAGCCCTGATGGGCAAAGATTATTAAGCCAAGTCCGTGTGGACCATCTCAGGAATGTCTGGGGGGAACACTCAAGGATAAGGTCAAAGGTCAAGGTCGCTTTGACCTCACGTCCATCCCATCCTTGTTAAATGTCCACTTGGACTCAAGGATGAACCAATTAGATTTTGGTGGTCAAAGGTCAAGGTCACTGTGACCTCACAAAGCACACTTTTGGCCATAACTCAAGATTTATTATGCTAATTATGATCATTTCTCACTAATGTCTAATGGGATAACATGATGAAGTGATGAGATTTTGGATGTAAACGGTAACTTGACTGGTTAGTAGAGGCATACAGCGTGGTACAAGTGGTAATTCTAGTTAATTATTGCCTTTGTCAGTGGATGCTACCAGTCACTGAGGATGACATGATTACGATAAAAGAATGAAAGAACCAGGATCTAAAAGCTTCACGTCGCCATTAACCACCGATCTTAATATTATGATAAGCATTAATGGAGACATCCCTTGATTTGCGAAGCTGTTTTGAAGTGGGCTCAGAAAGACGGCGAGTGTGCACAGAGAAGGTCAAAGTCAAGGTCTGTTTGCAGACAATGCATGCGCTGAAGGCAGATAGAGTGCCGGAGCGCCCTGCGTGGGGTCCACCGCGAGGCTCCGCTCAATGTGCGACATGCCCTGCAGCCCCAGTGTCGGCTATGCTGGGAATGCAGGGTCTGGAGGGGTGAAGGTTAGGGGTGAGTGGGTGGGCAGACACTGAAAACACAGCTTGACTGTGTTTGTGCATTTGCATGAAATTAAGAACGTGTGTGTGTGTGCGTGCGTGTGTGTAAAATGGGTAGAATATAATCTGTACGTCCACTTTCACAGACACTGACCAGACTAAGACTGCAGGGTTCGACTTGGAGAGCACTGGGCCTCTTTGGCTCAGCAGGGACTCTGCTTGGGAAGACTGACTCCATACTCGCACTACACACCATACACACACACACACACACACACACGGTTGTACAGCTATCGTTGTGAGGACTCTCATTGACATAATGCATTCCCTAGCCCCTAACCCTAACCATCACAACTAAATGCCTGACCGCAACCCTTACCCTAACCCTAACCTAAACCTAATTCTAATCTGGACCTAAAAACCAGGTTTGAACCCTCAAAAAGGCCTTTGAAGGTTGGTCTGAAAGTGAGGACCGGCCAAAATGTCCTCACTTTGCAAAAACGTCCTCACTCTGACGGTCTAAATCTCAAACCGGTCCTCGCAATGATAGCTGTACAATTACACACACACACACACACACACACACAGACAGAGAGAGAGAAGCTACTAAAATGTTGAATTTTCTCTTCTTTTTAAGCTAAAAGTCAACCAGTTTGTAACATCAGTGTAAAACCTGTTTAGTTTGAGTTGAACGGTGCTGCTAATGAGGTGGTGTCACTGTTTGGTGGAAACTGACTCATTGTCCTTTTTTTTCTGTTACAGACCACCAGCCTGTTTGTTTTGCTTTGAAGGCTCCTTCTCTGCAACACTTCCTGGAATCAGCTTTTCGGGGAACAAACCAAGTATGGTGTGAAAACCCAGCCGAGCTGTCTGTAGTACTTGTGACTTCTTACATGTCAGTTTTGTTAAAGGATGAGCCAGATGAGCCTAATCACATTTCCATTGTCGATGCACTCTGCCCTGCTTAGAGCGTTTCTTACCAGTTGGATGATGGAAGGGTTAAGTGGTTAAGTGGCAGGGAGGTTTGTTATGTTGATGGTTTACATGCAAGTGGAAAGAGTATTTTTGTATGAATTTAATCAGGTTAAATGAGCAGTAATCTGTTCACGTCAGCTCCTCTCTTCTTGACATGTGGTCCGAGGTGTAAGATAAGATAAGATCAGATGAACCTTTATTAATCCCTGGAGGGAAATTCAGGTACTGGGTTTCTGTCCTGTGTTTGTGACTTGGGAACAGGTGGATTTTTGTTTGTTTGCTGCCACAGTCTTTCTAGGTTCTTTTTTATGTCTGTGAAACAGACAAAAAGAAAATGGCTGAGTTTTGCAGGTCGTATTTTGATTTTGATTTTTTGCGTCGCTGACGACGCTACGCATACTCCAACACTGACAGTGCTTCAAATACTAACAGGATTCTCTCATTAACGCTACGCAAATGTGGACAAAGTTGGAGAAATTAATGATCAAAAGGGATCTATAATGGCATGTTGAGCATGTCAGGTTGCACCAAAAACCAAAGTTTCGCAGTGGTTGATTGATAAAAACAAGATTTATGAATCCTGACTGGATTCATAAATCCTGACTTTTCAGGACATTTTAAAACACACGCTGTAACAAGTACAATAAAACTGATGAAGGATGCACGTTTTATCATTTGAACCAGTTTAACCTGACCGGTACATTATGTCAGGATCAGAATCAGAAAATGTTTATTGGGATGTTACAGTTGCTCATAAAGAAATAATAATGAATAATGCATTTTATTTATATGGAACTTTTCAAGACACTCAAAGACACTTTACATGGAATAAAATGATCATAAAACATGGTAATCATTAAAAAAAAATACAGTATAAAACACACAGCATCAATCACACATTAAAAACAGTTCTAAAAAGCTGAGTTTTGATTTACACAATATAACAATACATAACATAATATGTGTGGATAAATACATAAATAAATACATACTGGTGCACCAGTATAATTATAATTATCACATATCTGTAAAGAAAAGGAGGAGGAGGAAAGGGGGATGAAGTGGGAGGATACAGGGTTTTGCTTTATTACTACCCCTAAAAAAATAAACATTTCATTTATCCATTAATAACAGAGCTTCACAATAAAAGCACCTATGAACTTAAATCTACTCAAACACTTTAAATGAACCTTTTTTGGTTCACGTTGAGTGCAGCAGTGAAACCAGAGGAGGAAGACACTGAGTTTGGTGCCATCTTCTGGAGACATTTAGTTCAGATGGACAGGAGAGACTCAACAGTGAACATCATGCAGTGTTACAGTGCACAGTATTGTGTTTTATTTCTGCACATGACAAACATGTCCAGAGCATCTTATAGTTTGAATAGACATATCTATTTGTTGAAATGCGAGGTAAAGTCTGTTGTCACTAACAAATAGAGTTGTGTATAACATTTCTATTTAGTGTCTTTCACCCATTTTTAAAATGTTTAAAACAGATCCAAGCTGTTTAGTTCGTGCATACTTTATATAGTGACTGTTATCTACTTTAGTTAGGAGTGTAGTGTTGCTAAATAACTCCTTCCTTTGCAAGCTAAGGGTTAAGGCAGCCAGCGCCTTACGCACAGGTGTCTCGCCAGTCTTTATGAAACAGCGCCTGCGAACTGTAGGCGAACGGTTTTTTTTTTCTTTAATTAAGTTGATCATAACTGTAACTCAGCTGGGATTTGCTGTCCGACCAGACAGGCCACTGTAATTCATGTAGTTAGATCTTAAGTGGGTTGCTGAGCGCAGCCCTAATCTCTCGCTACTATTAAACGTGGAGGGACCGACCTGGAGAGCTCTCCACATCGACGCTCGTCCCGCTCGCTGCTAGTTTTCGCTGCTTTTTGTGCCACCTCTCATCCCAGTGGGCAGAAGACTCTTTTTGACAGTTTGAACATAGTTTAAGGAGTTTTGTTTTCCCCCCACACTTTCAGCTTTTTCCATTCTGTTACGCTTCGGATATGTGGTGGATGCTGTTTCCCCGATGGATCTGGTTTCTTCTGGGACATTCTTACTCTATTCTCCTTTATATGGACAGCTGCCGCGTGACAGCAATGCCAATGTCTGTGGCCAAAGTGGTGTACTCTCACGCGGGTCTGTGCCCGAATGACCTGAACCCCAACCTGTGGGTGGATGCCATGAGCACCTGCATGCGCGAGTGTGAATCTGACCAGGTGAGTCGAAGTAACCTGCTGTATGTGAAGTGTGTAGACAATACCATCACGGTCTGTTATGTCCTTTAGTAGACCAGGATCTCATATTGGACAGTCCCTGTCTCCTTTTCACTGTGTATGACTTACTGCATGAAGGATTAATAGAAAAGAAGCAGAAATTTTAAAAAAAAAATTTAAAAAGATCGTGTTGCAACTAAATTGACCCGTTTCGGGTGTTTTATTCATGCTGTGTCCCGTTGACCAAATCTAACTTTTAACTCATCCACACTGAAACATTTGAGTTGATCTAACTTCATCACAATGAAATCTGCAGGTTTTGCTGAGAAGGATTTCCAATTTTCTCTACTTTATGCTGTATTTTTTTTAAACTCAAGCTGTACAAAACAGAAGTATTTTATTATTATTTCTTTTCCAACTGTAGGACTGTGAGACATTTGAGAAGTGCTGTCCTAATGTGTGCGGTAACAAGAGCTGCGTGGCATCACGCTACATAGACGTGAAGGGCAACAAGGGCCCCATCGGGATGCCGGAGGGCGCCACCTGCGACAAGTTCATGTGCTCCCAGCAAGGCTCCGAGTGCGACATCTGGGACGGGCAGCCGGTCTGCAAGTGCCGGGACCGCTGCGAGAGAGAGCCCCACTTCACGTGCGCGTCTGACGGCATGACTTACTATAACAAGTGCTACATGGACGCGGAGGCCTGTTCCAAGGGTATCTCTATCTCTGAGGTCACCTGCAGGTAACATGTTAAGTATTTTAGATCTCTACTTTTTGTTTTTGGTGTGATGAGGTAAAGTTGGCTTGTTTTTGTCCTCATATTTAAGAAAAACTACTTATTGTTCATGGCAGTATCTTAGAAACATACATGTATTCTGTGCGTAATGCGTCAGTGTCAGTGGTGAAAAATGAAAAGGGCGGGATCTGCATGCGGTTCACTAGCTTATTAGGACAGCCTACTGTATAGAGCACTGCAACACGTTTTCTCCATTTTAAGGCCAACCTAGAGAGCACTTTATCCAGTTTTCTCTACTGGAAGAGCGCTCTAATGGGCAATTTATCGTTTCTCCATTTAAGGGCACCCAAGAGGGCACATGTTGTCTCAACTGGAGGGGCAGCCTAGAGGGCTCTTCATCCAGTTTTCTCTATGGGAAGAGCTCTCTATCAGACACTTTATTATGCTCTCTCCATTTAATCTCATCCTATTTAATCTACTGGAAGAGCACTCTCATGGGCAATTGATCATGTTTTCTCCATTTAAGAGCACCCCCCCTCAGTCCGCCAGTGTAGTCATTAAAGGAGAACCTTCTACACAACCTGGCTCTGATTAATTCCTGGCTTATTCAACCTACCTACAGGTACCACCTGACCTGGCCAAACACCAGTCCAATCCCAGCAGAGACCACCCTACATCCCACCACCGCCCTCCAGACCACCCTCCCAGCTGACATCCAACTCCCCACCATACATAGCGGCCCCACCCAACAGGCTGTGTTTGTGGGCGAGACAGCCAGCTTCCTGTGTGAGGTGTCTGGGAAGCCACATCCGGAAATCACCTGGGAGAAACAACTGAAGGGCAAAGAGAACACCATAATGAGGCCCAATCATGTCCGAGGGAACGTCGTGGTCACTAACATTGGCCAGCTGGTCATATACAACGCACAACTTCAGGATGCCGGCATCTATACGTGTACAGCCAAAAATGTTGGAGGGAGTGTGTCCTCACACTTTCCTTTAGTAGTGATCAGAAAGGAGGCGAAAGGTAAGAATGCAGAAGGGAATAGTACCAACCTGCCATTTCCAGCTGAAGAGTGCCTCAAGAGTCCAGACACAGATGACTGCGGAGAAGAGAGCATTAGCTGGTACTATGAACCAAAGAGGAACAATTGCTTCACCTTTACTTACAGTCAGTGCAATAAAAACCGTAACCATTTCGACACCTATGAAGCCTGCATGTTGTCATGCGGGGGAGAGCTGGCGGCTCCCTGCAGCCTCCCAAGCCTCCAAGGGCCTTGCAAGGCCTATGAGCCTCGCTGGGCTTATAGCAGCGTCCTCAAAAAGTGCCAGTCCTTCGTGTACGGAGGCTGCGGTGGCAACGAGAACAGCTTTGAGTCTAAGGAGGCCTGCGAAGAGATGTGTCCCTTTCCGAAGAACCACAACTGCAAGGTATGCAAACCCCGAGCCAAGATGGTCACCAGCTTCTGCAAGAGTGACTTTGTGATCCTCGGGCGAGTGAGCGAGCTGACGGAGGAGCAAGAGTCGGGCCACGCTTTGGTGACAGTGGAGGAGATCTTGAAGGATGAGAAGATGGGTCTGAGGTTCTTTGGCAAAGAGCCTCTGGAGGTGACTCTTCTGAACATGGACTGGAACTGCCCCTGCCCCAATATCACCACAGCTGACGGGCAGCTCATCATCATGGGGGATGTTCAAAACGGGATGGCCGTCCTGCAGCCCGACAGTTTCGTCGGCTCCTCCAGTCCTCGTAGAATCAGGAAGCTCCGCGAGGTTGTCCACAAGAAAACCTGTGATTTCCTTAAAGATTTCTCTGCCGTCCAGTAGAGTCTTTTAAAGTCTCACTGAAAGCCAGTTATGTTTTCTGTTTATTCAAAGTGACCTCACCAGTCTGACTGACTGCCAGTTAACAGAAATTTGTTCCTGTTTCACATGTTTTTCTTTCCTTTGTTCTCTATTGCTCAAAAGAATCACTCACTGACTTTTTACTGTTGTCACTGATAATTTTTGTGAGTTTTTATTCATGATTACTTCACAGATGCTGTGTCAAAACTGTCCGAACAGCTGTTTTTTACAGAGTCAAGCTTGGCAGATTTGATGTCTCCACCTGGGGCACGCTGTCTGGAAAAGGCAGGTAGAATAGTATTAGTCACAAGCATTTACCCTGTACAAAGTATTTAATCTTTGCGACTGTTTATTAAAATGTCATTATAGATTTCCTCTCTAAATGTTATCTTGAATTCACTAATATTCATTTAGTGGTATGTTTTAATATGATTGCTACATTTGCTTTATGTTTTTGTGGGTTATCCCAAAAATAAACTTTGTGTAACATCTGTATAATGCAATTCAAAGCCTCAGTTTATTTACCAGAATCAAATAAGCTCTTTGGTTCCACATTTTGTGGGATCTATTTTATTTTGAAAAGTTTTAATTTACAGAATATGTATGTGGACTTTATATTTATTTTCTTCAAATATATATATATATATATATATATATATATATATATATATATATATATATATATATAAGCAGAAACTGTCTCTGTGAATCTAATTGCATTGAAAGCAGACATGTTTTTATGTTATCTATGATATATTAGTGTCCATGAAAACTTTTATTGATGGCAAAATGAATAAAGATGATCTAGAAGTATTACAGATGTCCTTGCTTTGTTATGTTCTGCTGTTCCCTGTGCTGAAGACAAAATACCCAACATGCTCACAGCTTATCAAAAGGCTCATGCCGGCAGTGCGTCCCTCCATCCATGTCCTCCTCCTTCCACGCTCACACGGTGCCGAGTCTGGAGCAGGTCACATTCCAGCCCAGCTGTGGTGGCCCGCAGAGCTGTGTGTTGTGTTGTGTCTGGGTCTGGGGCCCTCGCATAGCACACACCCCACCGGCCATCTATTGGCCTTGTGCGGCCCCTTTCATGTGCGAGAGGCCAGGGTGAAGGGGAAGAGGAGGAGGAGGAGGAGGAGGAGGAGGAGGTGGAGGAGAGGGATGTCGGCTCACTCAGTTGGCCACATCTGTGTTAAAGGGGCATAACAGAGAATAAAGAGAGGCACAACAAGCAATGTAGAAATGGGGGAATATAACTACTGAAGTAACGATAGAGCTTGATGTTTTTGTTATCTCCAAAATAATTTTGTAGCATTTATAGCTTTTTGTGCTAAATCCTAGTGTGTAAGAGATCTGGAAAACTTGAAACATGCATGAGTATAAAGGTCACACTAGAGCTGTGGGGTACCTTAAGAACAAAATTAGCCACCAGGACCAGCAGGGTGTACAGGAAACTGAACATAAGGAGCCAACGAGCCAGTGCATGTTTTCCCCCTTCCCCCTCTGCCCTTATATCCCCTTCTTTAACCCACTTCCTCAACTGTCGGCCCTCTCAAACCGACAGACAGCCAGCCTTGACAGTGGTGACCTCTGACCCCGCTAATGAAAAAGAGGCCATGGAGGAAAAGGCCACTTTCATTAGAACTGTTGACATGTGTTAAGTGACTGGCAGAGCTCCAGACGAGCTCGGCACAGCCCCGCGATGCTCTACACATCACAGCCGGCTGCTGATTTCAGTATCAAGTTCACTTAGAGACCACCAGCCAGGCAGCCTGCCAGACAGACCATAATAATAAGCCAGACAGCCGCAGGGGCAAATTTGGGGGGGGGGGCACAATGCCCTCAATGACACAGCATCAGTGCAGAACCTGTTGAGTTTTCAGAGGGATGATGACTTTCTTTCCTGATAACCATTGGCATTAGGGGCCGGTCCAAAAAGGTCACAATAAACGAAACTGAAATACTTCTACAGCTATGAGTAAGATTAAATCATACAGTTTGTTAATGCCAGTCATTTCTAGCCTATAAAACACCCCTTAACTACCATATCTACATTGTATGACCAGCCAGTGGACAGGATCTCATTTCAAAATGTGAAATGAATGTAAAGCAGTAGTGTTGAGGACATTCTGCTCTCACAGATGGAGACTCCCGCTGTTTTTGTCATGACTTCATAAATCCACTCATCCATCTTGATAAAATGTCTCTCCTAGGCTACACTGAGTGGTATTGTTTTAACATTAATAATTGTAGCTATGTTTCTGGATGAATGTGCATATGGTTGTAATTGCATAGCGGTTCTTGATGTGGCTTAAAGATGCTGTTTATAGTTTCGTTAGTTGTGTAACCGTTGAAAGTGGCCCAATGTTGTAGGTTTATTAATGCAAAATATTTACCAGACTTCCCGCTTTTTATTTGAAACTGATTGATTGTTGCACTCCTATAATGTTGTCATATTGTATAATGTTGTTTTTTTGTTTTAAATAAAGATGAAATTGATGCAGCAGAAGCAGAGATATCATGTTTTTTATTCCATGCATTCTTCTTCCTTGTCCAAACATGTCACCTATAGGATATTACCCACAAGGCAACTCAGCCACCAGCAGTTTGGTGGAGATTCGGGTGTGCTATGCTGGTGGTGGCTAATGTACCCACACCAAGATGAATGATGACTTTTATATCACTCCACTGAGGTGGATCACTCCACATGCAATGTACTGCATGTACTATGAGGCATTTACATTGCATGAGACACTGTTTTTTGACAACTCTGGGTCTAAAGTCATTGGCTGGCATGCATTTGAAGAAAGAAAGAGAAATAGACTATTTTAAGATTGAAAAAAGACTAAAAACCCTGAAGATGTGGATACAGAGAAAATGGGGGAGTGACCATGCAACACAGATTTCACCCACTTTACATGCAGGTAGTTCATCATGGTGAGCTGATCAAGCACAACAAAGAAATCAAATTAAGGATTACATCATTATTGGTTAAAGTTAGCATTACTGTACTTAAGTTGAAAGAATGGTTGCCTATCTACCTTAATTAGAGCTTTAAAGGCAACAAGAGTTTGGCATAATAACCTTTCAGCATATTGTAATTCAAGTGTTCTGAGAGAAAACTGGATTCCTGCTCCTCCCATGTTTTTTGAAAATCTAGCTTTGACCAATCACAGCTCACTTCAGAGGGAGAGAGCTTTGCTATTGGCTGTGCTATTGGTCATGTGAGTGCTGCCTGGTATTTCTTCAACATGGCTGCCAGGTCACAAACTTTCTCATTTTACAGCTAAACAGTGACTCCAGTTGTCCAGTTGTGTTTCTGGAAACATCTGAGGAGAGAAATAGTCGTTACAGTAACAGAATATTGATCGACTGCTGCCTAGTTTGACTGTGTGGTCGGAGTTTGTGTGTGATTGACTTGTGGCTTCCATTGATTAATTGTTTTCCTTAGTCTGTAAAATATTGCACATGCCATGAGGACACCGGAGGACACCGGAGGACACAGAGGTACATGATTTTTTTCAGATTACTTTTCTCCTACATTACTGCCAGGATATCATGAGTGTTTTATAAAAGAGCTGTTAAATGATATTTGCTCTAATTCCACCTACTGCAGTTTTAATCGCTGCTTTACTGCTTCACCCACCTGCCAGCAGCAAGAACCCAAATCAAACCCACCAGATGTCCCGTCATCAACAGGTGCATCATGGATCTAGCTAGCAAGCTAAATGCTAAAATGCTCATATTTACATCTGTGGAGGACTTCCAGAGGAGCTTTTAGCCTTTTACCGGTTATGCTGGGACCAGAAAGGACCGGTTATACTGGGGCCAGAGATGCTGAGAGGACCGGTTATGCTGGGACCAGACACGCTGAGAGGACGGTTATACTGGGACCAGAGAGGACCGGTTATACTGGGACCAGAGAGGACCTTTTATACTGGGACCAGAGAGGCCTGGTGGACCGGTTATACTGGGACCAGGGAGGACCGGTTATTCTGGGACCAGAGAGGCCTGGTGGACTGGTTATACTGGGACCAGAGAGGACCTTTATACTGGGACCAGAGAGGCCTGGTGGACTGGTTATACTGCGACCAGAGAGGACCGGTTATACTGGGACCAGAGACGCTGAGAGGACTGGTTATACTGGGACCAGAGAGGCCTGGTGGACCGGTTATACTGGGACCAGAGAGGACCGGTTATACTGGGACCAGAGACGCTGAGAGGACCGGTTATACTGGGACCAGAGAGGCCTGGTGGACCGGTTATACTGGGACCAGAGAGGACCGGTTATACTGGGACCAGAGACGCTGAGAGGACCGGTTATACTGGGACCAGAGAGGCCTGGTGGACTGGTTATACTGCGACCAGAGAGGACCGGTTATACTGGGACCAGAGAGGCCTGGTGGACCGGTTATACTGGGACCAGAGAGGACCGGTTATACTGGGACCAGAGACGATGAGAGGACCGGTTATTCTGCGACCAGAGAGGCTGAGTGGACTCTCAGAGTGACGTCAGACAGGTGAGTAACTTTCACTGTGATGGATGTGAGTCTCTCTCCGGAGGAGAAAGTCAGTGTTGCTAGGCAACGTAGCATCATGTGCTTGAGCTCTGTGTTTTGCTGTAACTTGTGGCTGCAGCTTCTTTGGAGTTTACAGAGTTTATCTCCATGTTGTCTGCTTGTTTGCTGATGTTTTATTCTGCTGGTGAGTCTATGAGAAAGCGTCGGGTGTTTCACTGGTTCTGTCGTCTCCTCTGCTTGATACTAAAGCTGATGAAGGTGGTTGTATTATGATAAACAGGCTGCAGACTGCTGTCTGTAGAAAATGATCTGTTCCACTATGGTTTCAACCTGATTATTATTATTTAGTTTGTCTTCTTTAATTTTAGCCGTAGTCAAGTATCATTTATTATTATTATCATTAGAATCCTCCAACATTTAACTCACATTTAACATTACCTTAACATGAACCCTTCCCTCTCCTCCTGTGGTTCCTCTCTGCTTTAGTATCTCAGCCAGCAGCCCCTCGGCTGTCCTCTCCTTCTCATCTCCAGACAGCTTTCTGGATTTTTCTGCATGTTTTGTCTCAAAGTGATGGTTCAAGTCATATTCTCTGCAAACTAAGCTCACAGTTTTACCGCCAATCTTCATGAAACAATACTTATCAGTCCATGACTTATTATAGACGTGACACCTCAGCAGGAGACGCTACTTCAAACATCACTCACATCAGTTTACATCAATGTCAGGTGTGACAGGAAGAAGCACACTAACAATACACAAGCATTTCAAAATAAAAGCTTATTTCTTGCTGTTTTTTTTTTTTTTTTTTTTTTTTTTAAGCTTCATAGGTAAAATTGTGTGGGTTTTTCTGAGGGGCCAGCAAGAACCATCATAAGGGCCAGCAAACCGTATAATGCCCAGGTCTGCTATAAAACGACCCTCAACTACCATATCTACGTTGTATGACCAGCCAATGGGCAGCATCTCACTTGAAAAATGTGAAAGAAATGTGAAGAAGTTACAGAAGGCGATTCTGCTCTCACAGTCAGAGACTCCAGCTGTTCCAGTGGTGGCTTCATAAATCCGCTCATCCACCTCGGTAAAATGTCTCTCCTGGGCTACACTGAGTGGTATTATTTAGTTTGTAATTGTGGCAACGTTTCTGGATGAGTGTGCATATGGTTGTCATTGCAGAGCGGTTCTTGATGTGGCGTAAAGATGCTGTTTATCCTTTAATTAGGTGTGTAACTGGTGGAAGTGGCCCGGTGTTACAGGTTTGTGAAGGTTCTCAGTCATGGTATCCCAGTAGGGGTTAAATCAGCAGCAATTGGTACTTGGTTTAGATTCTTGAAGGTGTTTCACTTCTCATCCACATTGGTGCTCCTCCTACAGGTGACCGCTGTAGCTATGATTGGACAGTTATTGGACCTCACTGGACAGCCATTCACACCTGGCATCAGCTGACTCCAACCACCCAGAACTACAGTCGATGTGAGACGTCTTCCAGTCCAGCTGCTGCTGATTTAACCCTTACTCAAACACCCAGTATTAGTCGAGTTTATAACCTCTGGTTCTGTGGCTGTATAACCTGTGAGCCATAACGAGTGACTGTGTGGGTGAGCGGCTGTGTCTGTCTGTTGTAGTTTATCTCTTACGTAATCGCATGTACGTATATGCAAGTGTGACCCTATATACGCCTCTCTGTCATGGTTTATTTCTTTCATGAAACATGATAATGGTAATTATATACTTAATAAAGGCTATGTGAGGGGAAAAAAAGGCAACCTTGCATTTGCTTCACAAGTCATTGCCAGGCACTGAGCGTTTTTCCACACTAACCGACGACCCAGAGATGACTCACAACGCGAGTTGACTCACAAGCCTTGCTGAAGTTTTTGGTTCAATAAAACATTCGTTTTGGACCTGCCAACAGTTTTAAAGTGATAATTCAAATCATGATAATTATTTTTAGGAAAAGCCATCCTACTTATTTGGCAGGCTTGTATTACTTTATACATCTTACATTTAAACTGGGAGAGAGGCTCCAGCAGATCCCAGGAACAACATCTGAAGCCTCAGTCCAGAAGAGCAGTCCTAGGAACAGCTAAGATGCTGCACTGAAACTCCCAGGCCTCTGGTGGAGGATCCGAGCTTGAAGATGACACAGATACCACCCCACAAGGGTGAGAGTCTCTCCATCTGTGACGACAATCACAATCACAATCACACCATAACCATATCTTATCTTCCCCCTGCTTTCAATGCACAATAAGGACTAGATAACTAGATATAGACCATAATAAATTGATTAATGTGCTGACTACTGATTCATAGAGCTTGTGCTGCAGTTGGTTTTACATTAAGAAGTAGTGTCACCATGTCATGTGAGTAGGAGACTTTAATAAATGAGGTGCATTGATTTGTGCAGTCAGTGAAGTTGTCCACTGGGTGGCAGCACAACACATGAAGCTGGTGACTAGTGAGAGGACTGTAAACTGGCTTGAGCATAACTGTTGCTTATCTGTTTACTGTGTCATATACTTGTGTTCAGAGGTTTCATTCATGAGTGGCAATACGCTGAATAAAATATTCATCTTAACAAGACAGTTTAACTCATATTTAGCCATCAATAATTTACTGTCAGACACAAAAATGCTGCATATGAAATGAGAAACTTGTTAAGTCTTATAAAAATGAAACTCGGTGAGGCAGATCGAAGCACTAAGCTCAAGAAAACAACTATTTGTACTGGAAACAAGTCGATGTGACAAAATTATGATATTTAAGACCTAAAAACACACAGAATAAGTTATGGTGCTTATTGTTTTTGGTAGTTTAAAAGCAGATTTTTTTTGTTTTTGACACACAGTGTCACTTGCCCGATGAATGGCTCCACAAGCAGTCAGCCAGATGGGCTGGTAGATTGGCTCTAATGCGCTGGGTGTGTGCAGACACACACACACACACACACACACACACACACACACACACACACACACACACACACACACACACACACACACACACACACACACACACACACACGCATGCTCAGTGTCATAGCAGCTTTCAGGGTTAGACTAGAAATTTGCCAGATGGGAAGGGACAGAGAGGGGGACAGGAAGACAGAGCGTCATAAATTACCAAGATAAAATGTGGACTACCAGCACAGTACATTCACTACTCTATAAACCCAGGCATGTGTGTGCACAGGCAGACACAGCGAGCGCATTAGTGCAGTGGATTAATGTTGCTGCCACTAGTAGGTGAGGAGTAGGAGAAGGAATGTTTATAGTCACAGAATATAGTACGTTTCATGTTGGAGCACAAAAATTACACATTTTTGCATTACATGATTAACCCTCTGAGACCCACCGTAGATCCGTTATAGTCTTTTTTAGGGGGGTCCAGGGGGTCTTTAGGGGAGAAACCAGGTCAACAGTAGATGTCACATAGAAGTGGTGAACCTCATCTGAAAGATGGGAAACTGAAGATTAATTGAAGGTGCAGCTCAGCACTGTGGGTCGAGTTCTTTTAGTCATAAATGAGAAATAAACATGAATGAATGAATTAGCTGTTTAAAATTGCATTTTTGGCCATTGGATGGCGAGCGGGCAGCACAGTGGTGCAGTGGTTAGCACTGTCGCTTCACAGCAAGAGCAACACAAGTTTAAATCCAGCTTGGGTCCTTCTGTGTGCAGTTTGCATGTTATTTCTATGATAGCGTGGGTTTTCTCTGGGTTCTCCGGCTTCCTCCCACAGTCCAAAGACATGCAAGGCAGGCAGACATGCAGCTGATGACTCTACATGTCCTATAGATGTGAATGTGAGTGTGGATGGTGGTCTGTCTCTACGTGCCTTGTGATGGACTGGCGATCCGTCCAGGGTGAACCCCGCCTTCGCCACCCTTGATGGATGGATGGATGATGTGCTCTTGTGTTGTGTAAAGGTCTCAGAAACCCCCTTATTGTCAGTGTAGCTAGGAAAGCCATCCATCGTCTGAATGCTCTAGGTCTCTAGTTACCAGGATGTAGTAGTAGTAGTTGTGGTAGTAGTAGTAGTAGTAGTAGTAGTAGTAGTAGTAGTAGGTCTCTAGTTTGTGGCTGTAAAGTTTCATGAGGCTGTGATTATCCTAGAGGTCACCACAGGTCTCACAACAATGAAATATGGGGACTAACATCATCACACATGAATCCAGTTGGACTCATTGGATCCACCAGAGTCTCTGCTTTACACTGAGACCCAGTTTATGGGGTTCAACACTGTTTGTGGACCCCAGTATGCAGAAATGTTTAAATACATAATTGTAGAATAGGTAACAATAACTCATTTATATTGCATGTGATTATCATAAAGTGGGCATGTCTGTAAAGGGGAGACTGGTAGCTACTTATAGAACCCATTTACATCCACATATCTAGAGGTCAGAGATCAATTTCAATCTTTCAAATTGGTCATGCCAGTTTTTCCTGTTCCTAAAATGTAACCCAACTTTGGAGCATAATTTAACCTTCTGTCTGACAAGCTGGACAGACGTACCAATGGATTCCTGAGGTTTTCTAGTTTCATGTGATATCCGTAGCTTCATTCCTGCCGTAGAACTGAACCTACTAGAGCCTCTGACCGTAAAGAGAAGCTTGATTTTCTCATATAGATGGTATAGCCGTGTAAACAGTTGCAGTCGTGCACCTCTTGGTTGCTTATTATTTAAGACAGGTGAAGGAAGGTGTTCGGTTAACATCAGGGCTGCATGTTTTCAAATGACTGGTTAACAATATGGCAGCGAGACAGAAGAGGAGACACGTTGGAGGACAGAAGATGACACATGAAACTGAATATAGGAAACAGGATAACGGATAAAAATGTGGGGGGGTGGGGGGGCTGGGATGAGTGAACGATGAAGGCAGAAAGGTCATCGTAGCATAAGGAGGGTGTAAATTGTCCAGAACATAAAACTGCTGCCGTCGACTCGAGGGGATTCTTTCCCCCCTTATCCTTCTTCTTTCTAAAAATAGTACCTGCTCAATGTAGGGGAAACTAGGACACCGACACCTCACATCTCTCTGTAGCCAAACCAGCTTCATTACTTCTAGATAGATAAAGATATGGATGGATGGATAGACAGATAGACAGATAGATAGATAGATAGATATAAAACAGCACCTAAATGATATCTAGTGTAGATTGATAAATAGATAGGTAGGTAGATAGTAGGGGTGGGATGGTTCATAAAAATTCACGGTTTGGCGTCACGGTTTTCGGTTTGGTACATTTATTGTACAGCAAGGAGGCCAAATTCCAGCTTCAGTAGGTAGAAACAGTAGATTAGAGTGGATTGCTGTACTTTTAGAGAGTCCAGTGGAGACGTAAAACCTAAAACCTACTTCTGTCATTTTTGGTTGATTTATCCAGGATATTATATATTCTACCATGAGATTGCAGCTGGTTGCATTAAAGGAACATTGCGTGGCATTTTGGGGGAAATGGAAAAAAAACATTCATCACTTTGTTGTAATTTGTGTAAAATTGCCTGAAAATAAGACTCGTGTTTTTGTTACCGTTTGACATTTTTGGAAATCGACTTATTGGCTTTTGTTGCCAGGAGTTAGATGAGAAGATCGATACCACTCTCACCAAATATGAAGCTAGTTAGCTGAGAGTGAAGACTGGAAACGGGGAAACAGCTGCCTGGCTCAGTCCAGATGACAAAATCCACCAACGGGCACCTCTAAAGCTCATTATTTAAAGGAACAGTGTAACATTTTTAGGGATCTGTTAGCAGAAGCTGAATATATTAAGAACTATGTTTTCATTTTGGCTGAATCACATGAATCCAAGACACTAAGACTCGTTGTGTTTTCATTAGCGAGAATGAGTCCTTCATATCTACATAGTGAGCTGGTCCTCTTCATGGAGTCCTCCATGTTTCTACAGTAGCCCAGAACAGACAAACCAAACACTGGCTCTAAACCAGGGCTGTCAAACTCAGCTTCATCCTGGGCCACATCAGCATCATGGTTCCCCTCAAAGGGCCGGTTGTAATTGTAAGACTACATATATATATCTATTCTTGATTATATTACAAATTTCCTCTGCATTTGATTATTAGTAGTTTTAGTAATAATTTATTTAATAACCAGCTCTGAAAGCAGAAGTCTAGGAAAAATAATTGCAAGCAGAAATATTGTACAATTTATTTAAAAAAAATGGTTCAGTAACAAAAACACATGCTTGTGCATCGATATATCTGCAGTACATAGACACAAAAATACTGTATGTGGACACACACTCACATTTCTGGGTGTTATTATAACATAAATCCCATGAATTTCTGAGATTCACAAACCCTCATCATTACTCATCCATCAAAGATCAAAATAACTCTCAACTGAATAATAAAGGTCTTTTTTTTTACCATCACACAAATATTATCAAACCCAATTTATTCCATTAGCTTAGTGTAACTTTGTGGTGGGAGTTGAGAGGGGCAGAACTCTAGTCCAACAGATCAATGAGCTCTGATCTAACGTTCAGTCTGTGGCGTATAAACTGTTAGTGATCAGCAGCTGATCAGCTGAGATCATGTGGTAGATGACAGTGGTGTGACAGTGTTTTACTGCCTCGTAGTAAAGAAGACATACCAGCTGGTCTCCATCAACCACTAACATGGATCCTCTTTCTGTCCTTCCCTCTGCACCAACTTTTCTCTTCTTGGACATTTTGATACTATTCATATTTTTTACGACGCCATCACTCAGCTAGAGCAATCTGCAACCACACAACTAGATGCCGCCAAAGCCTACACACTGGTCCTTTAAATATCACTATGTACATTACCATAATGGGATCTGGATGAATGATATGTAATATATTCATGTTTCAAAGACACAGTTGTGGACAATGTGTAGTTTATTTTTCTGTAGACAAAATGGTTTAAATTGTTTGACACCACAGCATTGACAATACCATCGGAGTAAGCAACTATTTCACACATTTTTCTTTTCTGTGATAATAAGGAAGTAATCAGGTGGCAGATGCAATGCAACCATTCAGGAGATTCACTTTTAACACCTTCCATGCACCCCCTTTAGCATGAATCCTGAAGAGCAATTTTCTCCATTAAGCTTGGGACACACCAAGCCGACATAAAAACACTAGCGGCGACGAAGGCCACCCGTTGAAAGACGACAGCTGATGGCCAGCTGCCATATACACTCTGCACCTTCGTGAGATGTAATGACTCTCCACACCAGCAGGGACGCACCGAAACGGCCCAAACTGTCCGGCGGGCGACCGTCGGCTTGGTGTGTCCGGGCCTTTAGACCTAAGCCTTGCATGATGCACTGAAGAAACCTGTGCTCTCTAATTATTATGTAGAGTAGGGGTAGTTGAAATTTAAACATGCACTTGTACATGCAACTCAACACAAATACAGTATGGTGACACGTAGAAATGAAGGATTCAAACCGGTACAACAATAAAAGCAGAAGGATCCTGAGTTTTTAGTTGATGGTGACTAAAACTGAAACCAAACTTCCATAAAAATCAGCCATCATCATGAAGAAACAAACACTACTTCATTACCATTTCTGTGTGTATGTGCCACGTAGATCGTAACGTATGTTTAAAAAAAAAAAAAAAAAAAAAAAAAACTAGCCACAGGCTGCTAGCCATCATCCTCTGTGACACACATGCTTGCCACATGCATTTACATATGCACATATCCTAAGACATAAACACACAGCGACCTGTATGCATTGAATAAAACATTGCATTTAAAGTACTTCTTCCCCCTCAAACTGCATCCAAGTTCAGTTTGTGAAATGTAGATGTGCTGCCAATGTATGCAGGCAGGCTGTCTCTTTAATGAGATGTCACACCACCAGCCTGGTGTTGATTCATGTCATGCACACTCTTGCTGATACATGCATCCACAAACGCATTATGCACACGCACACTTCCCTTGTCTGTCGATACAGAATTGTCGGTTTTAGCCTTCGCGAGCAAAGGTAGACGCTCTGAGACCAGTTTCAGTGATACGTCAAGGCTTCTTAATAAATGGGGACGATAGAGAGGCGCAGAAAATAGAAAAATCCAAGCAGAAGTGACACAGCATGAGAGGGAGGGAGGGAGGGAGGGAGGGGTAGAGCCAAAAAAAGAGACGGAGGGAGGAGGGAGGGAGGGAGGGTGGGGATAAAGAGATGCTTGGGACAAAATGTTCTAATCCCAAACCAACATCACAGAGAGTCACTCAGGGATTTCACATTGTTTCTGTTTGGGACGAGGACAGTTGCCCCAGTGTGACCCGGCAGAGTGGCAGCAGAGAGCCGCTGCTACAGTATCAGGAGTGGAACGAGGAATATCAGCCTCGGTGTGACGGATCTACAAAACCTGCAACTAGATGTGAAAAAGAAAAGAGAAGCCTCTGGGAGATGAAGGGAAGGACACAGGAGCCATCAGAGAGTCAAAATGAAAGGGACGCCGTTAAGAGACAAAGGACGGTACGAGAGGGAGAGATGACCTTCTCACATCAAAAGTTTCACTGTTAATATCAGATAATGATCATCTCATTAATTAACAAGTGGTTGAAGTATGCTAGTGCACGCAACACACACTCACTACTTTGTGATACGTTACTGTAACGTAAGGCCACAAGTTATTATGGCCTTTTCCTATAATATGGCCCATGACCTGTATATGCATAACATGAGATATAGTGATTCTTGTGCTGACCGTGCTAATTAATTATGTGGACAATGACTCTAGTTATAGCTGTTCCCTCCCTCATTTCATATTCATGGGCTCGTGTATAGACTCCTTCTCCTATATATGTTTTGAGTTGTGTTATGTTTGATGCCTTTATTCCACTCTAGCTATATAGAAAGTATGACTTATTATGTGTTGAGGTACTTACTTATGTTATGAACTGATAAATGTGTGTATATATTGCTGTTTTCTAGGTACTGTATATATGAGCTTTATGTAATATACATGTAGCATTATGTTTGGTTATCTGTGGGATGCTGGAGGTATCATGTGACTTACCTTTTAAGATCTCTGCAGATTTATGAGGTCTGAAGAAGAGCTTGTGTTTGAAACGTCACTCACTAAGATAACCAAAATAAGGGAGCTCCAGTGTGCACACCTTCTATGTTAATGTGACATTTTTCCAGTAACGAGGAGTGTAAGGGATTATATTTTGAAAATTTGGGGGTCAACTTGTCTGCCGTCTTCCAGGGGGTCTGACGGAGGATTGGTATCTCTGTATGTTCAGACTGGTCCAGTACACGCTAGCACTAGTACCAGTCCTGGGTTAGCTGCCACCACAAGAGAAGAAATGTGCCTCCCAGTAATTAGTCTAAGTTATAAGTTGCTCTTACGGCTTCCTAACTAGGGATGCTAATTTTTAATTTTTTCGTGTGTTGCATGCAGCGGTGCTACTCTTAGTGCTTAACAAGCTGCGTAGCTGCAGCGAAAAGCCAACACACAAAATATTTGAGTATTTGTTATTCAGTCATCTCATATAATACAGTAAGCATGAATAGTACAGTCAATACTAACAAAGTCAACAATCTTTGTATTAAGCAGTGACTGAAAAAGCACCGGCAGAAGCAAAATGCTTATAAATGCCTTACCTAGGTGCTACCCCGTGTGCTTCCCATGTCCATTTCTTTATTATCTCAGTTCTCCTATTTTTACATAACGACTGATAATTTATTAGTATTTGTATGTAATTTTGAGTTTGTGACCAATTTCAGTCAAGACTAAAAATCAAACATGGCTCAAAGTTAAAGCTGAATATAATTAAATCACTGTGAAAACTCAACAGTTAGCAGTTAAACAATATAAAAGTCACTGATGTTCAACTCCAACCACTAGATGGCGTATGACATATATATATATATATATATATATATATATATATATATATATATATATATATATATATATATATATATATATATATATATATATATATATATATTCAACACACACACACACACACACACACACACACACACACACACACACACACACAGTACGGAAGCATCAGGTTTGTTCTGGCTAAGACTGTAACTGCTATCATTATATATTTACATAGCATTATTATGTGTATTGTATATTAAAACGTACATCCCACATACTGTGTGATACACACAGATCTTACAGCTCAATATTGTCACTTTACAATCATCCAGATACACAGTACATGGAAGTAAAAGCACCATTTCCCGAACTCATGCACACTAGAGACATTCAAGCCTGACGCCAGCCTGCTTTTTGTTCATGTAGAAAATACAGCAGGCCTTTCCTCATTGACACAGACCACATGGCCACATGGCTATACGGTGGCTGTAAATAGCTCGCTTCCTTCACAGCCCTGTTGCTGTGGTGCCGGAGGGGCCAACGGATGCAAGTCTCTGCTGAAAATGCTGTAGAGCTCTGCAGACACTGGAGGGAGTGCTAGACTACCGTCTGCCATACAGTAATGAGTAGAAGGCAGAGAAAGGTAGTTAGTTTAATCTCTGAGTGGTTGCTCTAAGGCAGGGGTGGGCAGTTATTATCCCTGGGGGGCCACATGACAAACCCAGATTGTTTCCAAACAAATACTTTCAGACGTAACCTCTATTTTATCACTACAGGAAACATACTGTTATTATTAGTTTTCAGTTATGTAAAAACTTCTTGCAGCTTTAGTATCTCAGCCAGCAGCCCCTCGGCTGTCCTCTCCTTCTCATCTCCAGACAGCTTTCTGGATCTTTCTGCATGTTTTGTCTCAAAGTGACGGTTCTAGTTGTCTTCTTTGAATTCAGCCACATGTTTGTTGCAAACTAAGCTCACAGCTTTACCACCAACCTCCATGAAAAAATACTTACCAGTCCATGACTTACTGTATTATAGACGTCCCGCTTCAGCAGGTGATGCTGCTTCAAACATCACACACGTCGGTGAACATCAGAGTCAAGTGTGACAGGAAGAATCACACTAACAATACACAAGCATTTCAAAACAAAAATTGTGTAGTTTGTCTGAGACCTCCCAGGCCCCTCCACCGATCACAAGGCCCGTTTAATACCCAGGTCTGGTCTAAGGCTGGTTGTTCATTACTGTGACAAGCACAGACCAAACTATTTAGACTCAGAAGTAAATGATACTGAGTGTGAGACTTGGAGTCACTCACTGAGCCCCTAGTTTAGCACGTAGGGTAGTAGAAATAGGTGCATCGGATAGTTTCCTAGTTAGTCATCGTCACCTAAAGACTACCCCATGAATAGATACAAGCTATGGAATCGTACACAGTTTACAAGCCATTTATAATCAGTGTTGCTACTTTCCAACTAGTCTTTAAATGATGACCGAAGCATCGTTGATCAGCGTGTGACCGCTGGTTAATCTCTAAACCCTGAGGTCCATGGAAAACACACCTTAATGCATATCACAAGGCTCGGGTGTCTGACCTTATTCCAGGAGGAGCATTACATAAGTGTTCACTACTTGAAATGGAAGGAAATGCCTGGGCCTGTCACAGAAGCAGATAGCAGTCGCAGTCAGACTATTTTTGGATTGCAGTCAGGTCCCTTTCTCCACAGTTTGTGCTTCTCCACCACGAGAGAGTATGAATATTAATAGATGCTTTTATCGTTTGTTATGGAAAGGATCCCTCTCTGTTTGAATGGCAGGGAAGCCATAAACCTGTTTTTCCCTTTGCGGTATTACCATACGAGTCGAAAACATTTCTCACGGAAAGAGAGCAGAGGACTCGTTTGAACATAAAAGCATCTGTGTGGAAGGGAAGCCGGGCCGCTCGGACGAATAATTTGTCTTTTCAGATTTGTTTAGAGAGGCTGATGATTAGTAATCAACAGGTAAGAAAGGAAGATAGACGACGCTTTCTACAGATGGGTCTTTGTGAGGCATACATGTGTTTACATATATGTGCATTGGCTGCGAGGCAAATACTCCTAAGCTGGCTACAGCTGAAATCCTCACGTGCAGCTCACGTCTAATCAAGGCTTGTGTCTTTGTGTGTGTGCATTTATGTGTGGCAGATCCCATGACGTCGTGCTTTCGTCCTGAGCAGCTTAGGCAGCATGTCAGTGTGCATTAAACATCCAAATCACATGACGCCTGACCTCTGACCTTGGCACGTCGCGCACCAAAGCTCAAGTTCAGAGCGGGAGAAACTTAGACAATGAGGAAATGCACAGAGGGAAAGAGGAAAAAAAGACAGATTGGAATAAAATAATGAGGTAAAGACCAATAGAAAGTGTAGATCCGTACCTCTGAGGACTGGAGTGAGGCTGACAGGTCTTAATGATGTCCCAGTGTGGACGACACCTGCCGAGTGACCGTTAATGGGCTGTTCGAATAGGCCGGAAGGGGGATCGTATCAAAAGTTTGCTCGACGATGTCGCTATGCCTGATCTGTTGCCATGACAACTGGAGCTCCAGTCTGAAGAGGGGTGAATAAGTTTGTGGATTAATTCATTTAAAAAAAAGTCAGATGACAAAAAAACAGGCGTCCTTTCATTTGTTCTCTCAAGCTGTCTGCATATGAACACCATGTATCTGCAGTGATGTTGTTGCCTTTCAGTCGGTATTTACATGTAGCTCTTATTCTTTCTGGTCACATTTATATTTCATATTCCCCAGCAGCAGCCTCCAGTGCTGAGAAATGAGCACCAAAACCTGCAATTCCTCAAATGACCACTTGAGACTGGCTCCAATCACAAGTTAATCCCCACAGACGTCCCTGTTAAAATGGCCAACAGCAGAAACAAACATGTTTACAGCCTGGGGGGAAAAAACGGTGATGCTCTCTAGAGCTAATTTGCTCGTTCATGACAACCGTGAATTTTTAAATAACTCACTCGTTTGAATTACATTAAGGCTTAAAGGTCGGCATAATTTAGGGCGGGCTGCTTTGAGTTACAGGTGAGTGGATGGGTTATGGTTTTCATTAAATTTATAAAAATCAAATAATTTATGCAACTAACTTGTCCTGGGCTGCATGTTGGTGCAGTGATTAGCACTGTCGCCTCACAGAAAGAGGGTCGCAGGTTTGAATCCGGCATGTGGCTCTTCTGTGTGGAGTTTGCATGTTCTCCCCATGTTAGTGTGGGTTTTCTCCGGGTTCTCCGGCTTCCTCCCACAGTCCAAATGCTGGTTAATTGATGACTAAATGTCCTGTAGGCGTGAATGTGAGCGTGAATGGTTCTGTCCCTATGTGTCAGCCCTGCGATGGACTGGCGACCTGTCCAGGGCGTTATCCATAGCATTAAATGGGAAAATGTACCAATGCTACATGCTGTTTTCCCCAAAACAGCATGTAAATCATAGACTAGTTCCCAGAACAGCCCTAGTACCAGGTCGCTACCTGCTAGCTGTCTGCTGTGCTGCATCACCCAGGCCTGGCTCAGCTCCACCGACGGTCCACCTCTTTACCCATTTTTGGATTAGTCGGAAGTTAAGGCTTTTGCACACATGTCCAAAATTGTCACGTCTGAAATAAATATGACCTCACATTGTGTCCGTCCCGTTTACCAGCGACTCTGAAATTTTCGTCCGCATCATTCAAATTTCCAGTTTCGATTTTCTGCGTTTTTTTTTTGCATCCTTCAAAAGGAAAAAGGAAATAAAAGAATACAGAGACGCTGAAAGAAAAAGGACTTGATGTGCGAAGACCGTTAGCCTGCGTTGTTACAGCCAAGATGGCGACGGCCGGAGCCGCCCACGTTGAGCTTCGTCCTAGCTCTTCAGAAACTGATGGGTGACACCACAACGACTACATCTGTAATTTATCGTTTTATTTCTGCATTTTGATGAAATAGCCCTGCTCGATTCTAATAGAAACAACTTTGTGCAGCTTACTGGCTTACATGAGTCTAATATGACTGATATAAATACACTGTGCTATAGAGATTACCATGACACTGTGAAACATCTCTTCTAATCACATCATCGTGTGTCCTACGGTCCCACCCAGCATGAATTCATTTTACAGTCAGATGTGGTGACTCATTACCTCACATAAAATCCAATTACACATTTGACTTCCATGAAAACGGGTTGTGTGTATTTGTGTCCTCTGATGTGTACAGTTGCCAGGTAATATGATTTTGTCCATTGTGGTGCCTGAGCCATCCTCCCATATGGCATTCGCTGCTTGTAATATCCTTTTTAATGTCTGTTCAGAGCCTAAATTGTCTTCCTGAGCAGCCATTAGTTTCCACCTCCAGCTACAGTCAAAAAACAAAAAACAAAAAAACGATGGCATTCAATCACCCAAGCGTTGATTTGTAGATTTGTAGCGGTAGTAGGGAGGGAGGCCGTTAGAAAGGAAGGCAAAACAAAGAGGACGTAACAATGAGGACGTTACAGGTGTTACGACGTAACTATGAATTTTGTCTGCGGTGTGTTTGTGATTTGTGTTTTTGTGTAAGACTTATGAGGTGCGCAGCAGCAGATGGTTGCTGCTGTCGTCTGCCAGCGCCTCCACGTCTCGCTGTGACAAACAAACACACACAGAAATGTGCACAAACACATGCAGAGCCTACGATTATCCCCCTTGAAGGCTCATCTGCTCAGGATATTGCTTTGGGACGGAGCAGGAGCTGAAAATGTTGCAGCAGCTTTGCTGTTTACCTTCAGCTTAGCTGAAACACAGAGAGGAGAAGAGGGAACAGATACTTTTTCTCAGCTTTACTGGCATGACTCAGGATGCACCGATACCGAGGTACAGTTTACAACAATACAAACTATTGATTTTTTTTTTTCTAGGTGTCTAAAATGTGTTTTGTTGCCGGTCCCGTCCACAGCTGAGACATCGAACTGGGCACTGCACCTAATACACTGACGCACTAAGTACCCCATACTACCGTACTTCACAACACCCAAACTATCCCTTTAACTACATAACATATTGTACTGTTTTGAGTATGATTCAGTAGTTCACTCCATTATAGCAGAAATACTGTTGTACTTTTATCTGCAGCCAGTTGTGTGTGACAGGTGCAGAGGGTATTATTGGGCTGGTGAGTCAGTCCGCCTATCAGGCCGTTCTTGAAATTGAAAGAGGGAGGGGTGGCTAACCTTTATCACCACACACATTCATAGGATACTCCTTACGTAACAGAGAAAGCATACAGTTACTTGAGGATATAGAAACGCATAAACACACAAAATGACCTCAATCATACCAATGCACCACCTCCAGGAGATTAGTCCCCACCCTCATCTGCTCCTCACATTCATCTCTGTACCACATATACATGCACCATGTCCTTCAACCTGGGGTTAATGTGCTTGCACTGCTGCCACCTTCGCCCCCACCACCCCAGCACCACCTCCTCCAACCAGGCCTCATTGTGATACGTGCTCACTCGTCCCGTCTCGTGAATCCCTGGCGTCAAAATGGCCCTGCTGCACTATTTGCATTCACACGGTTGCCGTAAGTCTGACTTACGGGCTGTTGATAGTGTTGTCCTATCAATAAATGAGTCCCCCTGGAGCGAACCAACCAGGGGAGGTCATATCGTAACGACTGAGTGACTATATGGAACAGCTGTGAGCAAAGCCCTGACCAGGCTCTGTGCATATCTGACTCCTGCTCTGCATAAGCTGGATGTTTCCTCTCCAGCAAGACGAGACAGGCACAAACATCACATCAATCACATGACTGTCCACCACAAATTAATCACATTTTTTATCTGTTAAAATGAACCTTAAAGGGAGATTAATCAAGTATTTGATACTCTTATCAATGTGGGAGTGGATAAATATGCTGCTTTATGTGAATGTATGTATATATTTATTATTAGAAATCAATGAACAACACAAATCAATGCCAGATATTGTCCAGAAACCCTCCCAGGTTCTGACCTTAGTATCAACAATCTGCTCCAATCAGAACATGACAAACTGCAGCCCAACAGGCAACAACAGCTGTCAGTGTGTCAGAGTGCTGACTTGACTAGGACTTGATCCAGACTGACTGGGACTATCATAAAGTGGGCATGTCTGTAAAGGGGAGACTGGTGGGGACCCAGAGAACCCATTTACATTCACACATCTGGAGGTCAGAGGTCAACGGACCCCTTTGAAAATGGACATGACAGTTTTTCATCACCAAAATGTAGGGCATCTATCTATCTGTCTATCTATCTATCTGTCTATCTATCTATCTATCTGTCTGTCTGTCTATCTATCTGTCTGTCTGTCTGTCTGTCTGTCTGTCTGTCTGTCTGTCTGTCTGTCTGTCTGTCTATCTATCTGAAGTTGAAATAAAAACATCATCTTTGGTAGATGCTTTTGTTTTTTTAGTTAATGATATTTATAGCTATCCTTTAGTTATTTTATTTTTATTTAGTTAATATTATTTATAGATATCCTTTAGGTGTTGTTGTTTTCCTGTTGGTAGCAGTAACAGCAGATGGGGCATTAGGTGGAACTCTTTCCTGCTAATCAATACAAGTTCTTAGAGCCCCCCCCCCTCTCTCTCTCTCTCTCTCTCTCTCTCTCTCTCTCTCTCTCTCTCTCTCTCTCTCTCTGTCTCTCTGTCTCTCTCTCTCTCTCTCTCTCTCTCTCTCTCTCTCTGTGTCTCTCTCTCTCTCTCCCTCTCTGTCTCTCTCTCTCTCTGTCTCTCTCTCTCTCCCTCTCTCTCTCTCTCTCTCTGTCTCTCTCTCTCTGTCTCTCTCTCTCTCCTCCCTCCCTCTCTCTGTCTCTCTCTCTCTCTCTCTGTGTGTCTCTCTCTCCCTCTCTGTGTCTCTCTCTCTCCCTCCCTCCCTCTCTCTGTCTCTCTCTCTCTGTCTCTCTCTCCCTCTCTGTCTCTCTGTCTCTCTGTCTCTCTCTCTCTCTCTCTGTCTCTCTCTCTCCCTCCCTCCCTCTCTCTTCTCTCTGTCTCTCCCTCTCTTCTCTCTTCTCTCTCTCTCTCTCTCGTCTCTCTCTGCCCCCCCCCCCCCCCCCCCCTCAGGTCCATTGTAATGCAGCACAGAGCAGTCCACACATTGCCTCCTTTACAAAGGCTGCTTGTAGTCCAGTAGCCCTTGGGCTGGGAGCCTTTGTAGCCGAAATCTGTGACCTCACACTCCTTTATTTCATGCCCACCAACACACACATGGTCCTGAGGGGAAGCACATGGAGGCGGACGCTCACCTCCGCCCAGATGGAAGATTGTTGTGTTTACCGACATAAGCTCGAGCCCCTCGGCACACACTCGTATATACTGGGTATACAGGCTGCAGCGCCGACGCACAGGCTGGCCGTGCCCCACAATGCTAATGGCCTTGGTGCTACGAAAGCACGGCGCAGTAAACACAATGCCGGCCCACACGGCATGTGAGCGAGTAGGCCGAGTTGTGTGCTGAATGGATCTGTGTGTGCTTTGCGAAGGAGCCAGGCTTTGTCACAACACAGTGAGCTTCCAGAAAAGGCGGCGTTTCAGTATGGTTTTGTAAGGACGTCGCCACCGGGGGCTCAGAGAGGACAAACTGTTGACTGGAGCTCAGTTCACATCACGGTTCGTTTTACCGTTACTGTGTCCCTCTGGGAGCTGTACTGAAGTCATGACACATTTTTTAACATATAAAACAGACTGAACTAATAATTGTGGGGGGTGGTCTGTTTCAGATGGCAGTGTTGGTCTGCAGGCTCTTTGGTTCCAGGTTGAAATATCTCAACAGTTATCGGGTGAATTGATATGAAATTTTGTACATACATTCATGGTCTCCAGAGTATGAATCCTACTGACATTGAAGATAACCTGTGTTGTCCTCTAGCGCTGAGGTGGGCAGTTATTGTTCCTGGGGGGCCTCATCAGAAACCCAGATCGTTGCTGGAGGCCAAACAAATACTGTCAGACGTAACCTCTATTTGATCACTACAGAAAACATACTGGGCACTTATTCAGCATTTATTCTACTGAAAATCACTCCAAACAGCAGATTATTAAGAAAATTAAATTATATACAAGAGTCTTTAAACTGTACAGGACTGACTGTTTTGGGTAGGAATGTTTCCATTAACTAAACTTAACATTTAACTCAACATTAACACCTACATTTAACATTTAACTCAACATTAACACCTACATTTAACATTTAACTCAACATTAACACCTACATTTAACATTTAACTCAACATTAACACCTACATTTAACATTGCAAATATCATTAATATAAAGTACTCCACAGGTGACCTTCGTAAATCCTGACACATGTTGTTGTCTATTTTTAAATAACTTTTCAGCCAAGAGTGAGCTCCACCTCTTATCCCAAACTTCTCCAGTTTTATCAATAACTGGCTGTGATCTATAGTATCAACAGCCTTCTGTAGATCAATATAAATACAACTGAACACATCATTTTCAACTGCCTTTGTTATTTCTTCTACGTCTCCATCACTGCATAGGTAGTAGTTATATTTTCCTTAAATCCCTTTATTTTTATTTTTTATTTTAACTCAATAATTCACATTTACTAATAAAGAGATCCAGTTGTTTCACAAATAATTTTTCTAATATTTTTGGAAACCGAAGAAGAAGGGTTACAGGTCTGTAATTACCCATGTGATATTTATCTCCATTTTTATTAATTGGAATAACCTTTGCTAATTTTATATTATTATGAAAAACACCTCTTTGAAAAGACTGAGGTCAAAGGTCTTACAATAGTCAATATGTTCTTTCCATGTTAGTTTATGATCAATCACAACCCCATAGAATCTGGTCTCAAAAGCTCAGTTTCAACATCACACATCTTTAAATCAATGTCCCCGTTAAGTTCTTTTCAATTTCCAAAACCCATGAATTTAGTCTTCTTAATATTGAGCGACAATTTATTAACATCAAACCAAGTCTTGATGATTTCCAGCCCCCTGTCTATTATTATTATTATTGGCCGTATTGGAAAAAAATAAATAAATAAGCAACTGAGCGAGCATTTAGCATTTCTGTTTGTCACAAGTGGAAAATGCTGGTTTAGTGTCGACTGAGGGGAAAACAAAAGATGCAGTTTGCAATTTATCCACATTGGACATGGCCTTGGTACTTGGTGCCAGACTCTCACACTATCAAACACACACACACACACACACACACACACACACACACACACACACACACACACACTACTGTGTGTGTTTCCCTTGGCCATACAGTGACATGTAAAGCAGCTGTGCTGGCAGTTGTCAGTGTAGTAAGCAGAGAAGAACAGAGCAGAACAGGACTTCAGCAATAATGCCACAGTCCGTCCGTCCGTCCGCCCGTCCGTCCGTCTGTGTGAGAGAGAGAAAGAGAGGCAGAGCCTGCTGAGCCAGGCCTCTCATTATGTGGGATGTAATCTGAGCTTTCGGGGCCCGGGCCGGCCCTCCGATTGCACTGAATGGTGGGTGGGGGGGACGAGCACCGGCCCCCACTGTCTTTCCTGTGCTTTCACTCTGCTTAGCTCGGCAACTCTGATTATAAACCGAGAGGGTGGGGTGGCCGCTTCGGGGTCGGTGGAGTGGTGGAGGTTTGGGTGGTGAAGTTGAGGGCTGGTGTGGGTGCGACGGTGAGCTTTAGTGGGTTGTCAGAGTCTGTCAGACTGAGCTGGATAGTTTTTGTGGTCTTATCTTGGCCTGCTGTACATGTACAGCACCAAAACATCTGAAAATATGAGATTGAAGTTATTCTCCACTTTCCTTCTAACGACATGTTGCTGTCTTGTCCTGCCTTTGGCTAGAAATTAAGAAGAAATATAAAAAAAACAAATCATTAGAGATGTGTGTGAAATGATAAACAAGACATCCAGAACCTTACTACAATATTTAACTGAATCTATTGACAAATCCATAAAAGTAATGCACCTTCAGTTTGACTATATAGTCTATAGACTAAAGTCCTCTCTGCTTTAGTATCTCAGCCAGCAGCCCCTCGGCTGTCCTCTCCTTCTCATCTCCAGACAGCTCTTGGACTTTTCTGCATGTTTTGTCTCAAAGTGACGGTTCTAGTTGTCTTCTTTGAATACAGCCACGTTTGTTGTAAACTAAGCACACAGCTTTACCACCAACCTCCATGAAAAAATACTTACCAGTCCATGACTTACTGTATTATAGACGTCCCGCTTCAGCAGGTGATGCTACTTCAAACATCACTCATGATCCCGACTGATTTTACTGCCCTTCAGAGGCTCTAGCAAGTTCAGTTTCAGGGCTATAGTTGAAGCTCTACATCATATGAAACTAGAAAGTCTAAAGAATCCATTGATACCAACCATGTCGTGGTATCATGAAAGGGAGGAGGGTGAATAACGCTCCAAAGTTGGGCTAAATTTTAGCAGAAAAAAAAAAACTGGCACAGCCATCTTTAAAGGGGTCCTTTGACCTCTGACCTCCAGATGGGTGGATGTAAATGGGTTCTTTGGGTCCCCACCAGTCCCCCCTTTACAGACATGCCCACTTTACGATAATCACAGTCAGTCTGGGGCAAAAAAAACAAGCATGCAGTATAAATGTGTTATTGTCTCCTATTTTAAAGTAATGTATTTGAATATTTCTGCATGCTGGGTCCCTAAACAGTGTTGAAAATACTGAGACCCATAACCTGGGTCTCAGTGTAAAGCTGAGACTCTGGTGGATCCAATGAGTCCAACTGGATTCATGTGTGATGATGTTAGTCCCCATAGGAGCCATTTCATTGAGCTCACTGTATAAAATGACCTGTGGTGACCTCTAGGATACTACTACTACTACTACTACTACTATTACTACTACTACTACTACTAGTACTACTACTGCTACTACTACTACTACTACTACATCCTGGTAACTAGAGACCTAGAGCATTCAGAGGATGGTTTTGGTCTTGGTGTCTGAATGTGGTATTTTGGAGGAATTATTGACCATTTTTATCAATTCTCAGGTGGTAAAAAGTGTTTCAATTTAGTACCAAATCTGTGAAACAAATGATATCAACCCAGAAATTGCTGCAGACATTAGAGAGCATGAAAGTGGACATTATATACTTTAATCATTTTGTTCTTCTTTTAATTAATTACCTCATTCATTCATGTTAATTTATGATTAATGATAACTTGACCCTCAGAGCTGAGCTGCATCTCAGATTAATCTCCAGGTTTCCAGCTTTCAGATGATGTTCACCACTAATATGTGACATCTACTGTTGACCTGCTGTCTCCCCCTAAAAACACCTCCTGGACCCCCCTAAGAAAAACACCAACAGGCCCTTTGTGGGTCTCAGGGGGTTAAGGCGTGATGCTGAAGTGGGCCTCCCACAGCACAGGAGCCCAGATAACCTTGGATCACCCCAGACTAAATGACCGCTTCTGCACAATAGAGATGATTAATGTCCACCTTCAATACCACGCACACACACACACACACACACACACACACACACACACACACACACACACACACACACACACACGTGTCAAGTCATGTGGATTGTGTGTGTGTGTGTGTGTGTTGGTGTGACAACCTTGTCCCTTGGAGCTAATGAGGCCTCGCGACCAGTGTCCTATAGCTGGATCTGTACTTGATACTGGGGCATCAGCTAAACACAGCATGCAGACCATTCATTTCCCCTGGTCCATATTCATTATGACTACATATTATACATCTTACTACCACAGCCGTTATAACCACTGTTTACACACTGAAAAACGCCCTGAGACAGAACTATCTGGGCCACTGAAAAGCACATCACCTTTCATACAAATATGAACAAAAACAAATCTGCTTTAATTGCTGGAACACAGGAGGTAAAACTAGTAAGGTGACCCTGTTTCTCACTGGCAGAAGTGGGTCTCTAATGTGGAGTGAGTACAGGTTGTGTGCTGGTGTGTGTCTTTGAGTGAAACGGGGGCAGTGGTTTAGCCCAGGGGAGCTCCCTGCCTACCTTTATGAGCGCCTGTGTTTACTCTCTACCGGGTGTAATTGGAGGAGTGACTCAGTCGAGGCCTCTCTGGGGAGCAAATTATTAATCTGTAGCCTTTTCTGCATCACTGTATTATATATTTATATTAATCCTTATTTCATACCGAGCGATTGCTAATCTAAAATGGGAATGTATATGTAGTGTAATAGAATATATTTCATCATTTTCTCTGCTAGAGATACACCGATCTGACTTTTTTAGTCCTGATACCAATAATGATACCTGGGCTTTGGGTGTATCGAATACGCGATACCGAGTACTGATCTGATACCAGTGTTTGATTAATCAGCTGTATGCCTCACTGTGAGGAAGTGTTTTCATCATGAGGCTTGACTCAAACATTGTTTTATTTACTTTGTAAAACAAAATGTAACAAATCGATATGTTTTTTGTTTTATTAATACAATTGAATTTTTATTTATTATAAAAATAATAAATCATACTCCAGCAAACTGGTAAAATAAATCTTTAAAATGAACAGACTCTTTATTTATTATTAAAATAATAAATCATACTCCAGCAAACTGGTAAAATAAATCTTTAAAAAGAAGAGGAATTATGATTCAAGTATGAACATCAATTTCAATTTCAATGCAGCAAAAACGGCACCAATTGGTCAAAACTTAAACATACATAATGTATATAGTATATAAACATAGAACTAAATTGACTAGATCAGCCACACTGTAACCGATACCCGATCCAGACCAGATCCAATACCGAGCACTGATCCGATACCAGTGTGTGGACGTGACTGGGATCGTTCTGTCATGTGTCAGGAGACGTTAGGCTGGACTTTGACATCACTTTTCTGACTTTGTAAAAACAAATGTTGCAAAAAGATACAGATGAAAATATGTTATTTCTTATAAAAACAATAAATCAAGCACCAGCAACTTGGTAAAAAAACATCTTAAAAATGAATTGGAATTACGATTCAAGTGAAAACCATTTAATACAGTAACACATTGGTCCAAACCTGAACAATAACTGAAACTGCAGTGTATGATGTTTAAAGTATATAACCATAGAACTGAATTTAATAGATTGACCCCATTGTCACTGATTCCTTGTGATGGCGAGATGAAGTGCTCAAAACCACCTATTGGTCAAAGAGTGTAAAACAGGTCGATATTACAGACATATAATAGGAAAATGATAGAGGGAGACTTTTTTATTCAGGAACAATATTTTCTCAACTCAATACCAGCCTCGTTAGCGCTCCGAAGCCTCGGCACGGCACCTCACATCACCACCAATACCCGATCCAGCTATATGAGTTGGTATCGGCCCGATATCCGATCCGGTATCACTGCATCCTTATTCTCTGCCTTGCTCTGTATTCTACCTCTGTGTTGGTAGTTGGCAACCCACGCTGCTTGTGAGTCAGGAGAGAGAGAGAGAGAGAGAGAGAGAGAGAGAGAATAGTGACAGAGTGGGGGAGGTGGTGAAATATGTGTTACCAGCATCTGATGGGTGTAGCTGGTGAAAAGATTGATGTGGTAGCAGGTGCGATGTTTACTGACTACACTGACAAGAGAAACAAGGTTGTTGGGAGGAAATAATGTGAAGGCAACAAGCGGAAGATGGTGTTGAGATGCATGTTTTCTCCCCAAACCATCCCCCCATTCAGAGAGACCACCCAGTTACCTGACCGAACAAGAAGCTGTGTAGAGTTTCAGCTTTGGTCAGACTCTGGATTGTGATTGTTGTGGATGCATACAAGGATGCATCACTATACCAACTGAAGCCGCCCACACATGATCAGCAGTAGACTCGCTCTGCGCTGGCTCCGCCATTGTTTGCCTATAGGGAGAGCGGTGCCGCCCAGCTAGGCGGAGGTGTTGCCCTTGGCGTGGCGCACCTCCCCAAACCGCCACCGAGTGCTATGCTCAAAGTTTAAATTATATCAACTTTGACCTTGGTTGCTGCTGACCTTTTCAAATCGCAGCCAATGAGATAACAGCTGCAACTGTTGTTGCCTAGAAACAGTGAATGGTGTTCTTTGGGCAATTGTTGATGGCATGTTATACGTGTGTGTGTGTGTGTGTGTGTGTGTGTGTGTGTGTGTGTGTGTGTGTGTGTGTGTGTGTGTGTGTGTGTGTGTGTGTGTGTGTGTGTGTGTGTGTGTGTGTGTGTGTGTGTGTGTTGGGGGGGGGGGGTCAGATAGACCATAAAGTAGGGCATGCTTTAGGGCGGGGCTACCTTGTGATTGACAGGTCGCTACCATGGCGTTGTACGTGTTTTCATTTTACAGCTTTAACCCTTTCACAGTGTGTTTTCAGTTCACGATAGTTGATCATAACATTTTTGGGCATCTGAAAATGTCTGATGCTTCAGAGCGGTTGTCCAAAAACCAGTGGGTGATGTCACAGTGACTATGTCCACGTCTAACGTACAGCCTGTGGCACTTCCTCTCTGTGAGCGAAGAGCCAATTTCTTATCATGTGAAGTCAGCTAAAGGATGATCTTCTCTTTCTATTCAAGCACATATAAAAACCTTGTTAGAAACAAACATGGCGCCCCATTCTTTGCACCATGTCGGCGAGGATTTTATTTTCCTGGGGGGCCACATAAGAAACCCAGACTGTTGCCGGGGGCCAAACAAAAACTGTCAGACATAACCTCTGTTTTATCACTATTGGAAACATACTGTTATTCTTATTTTTCAGCATTTATTCTACTGAAAATCACCCCAAACAGCAGATTATTAAGAAAATGACATTATATACAGGAGTCTATGAACCATACAGGACTGACTGTTTTAGCTAGTAATGTTTCCATGAACAAAATTTAACATTTAACTCAACATTAATGGCAGAGCCATCAGGCGGGGGGCAGCGTTGGTGGGAGCGTGTCGTTTGTTTAAGGTAGTCACAACACTACACAATGATAAAATAGATAGATGGAAGCACTGACTGACTGAAAGATCGACTTTCCATACATACAAGTGTGTGTTTCATCCTGTCGTAACATGATTCACAGCTACTCCACACAAACAGTCATGGCTGATATCTAGGACTGTGTATCAAGAATCTGGCAGTATGATACGTATCATGATACAGGGCTTACAGTTCAATATATTGTAATACACTATTGTGTACTTTTTTAATGCAATCATGACAGTGGGATCTAATATCATAGCAGTACTTTGAGAGGGTGCATACACTGAATACTCAATACATACATATATATACACTCAATACTTAATATTCTCTGCATGTAAGCTATTAATTAAAAATCAGCAGTGTTTTTGAGAATCCATACAGTATCACAAAACATAATATGGCTATGCTCGATGTTTTCGATATTTTCTTGCACCCCTACTGATGTCATGTGAGAAAGTCAGACTGACAGTGACATCATGCATGAGAGCTGACTCACACAATCCAAAAAAACATGCAAACACATGCACAGATGTCCACATGCATGCTCAGGGATGCATGCACATTTTCCCTTCCCAGCATGCGTGTGAGTGTTTGTTGAAGGCTGATTATGTCCAGCAGCCCACAGCCGACCTCTGAGGACGCTGTCTGCATATATATACAGTATTCCCCTCGAGATCTGTGAGGCCTCGACCAAAACAGAGACAGCGCAGCGGCGAAAATGTTGTTTAAGGATGTTGTTTATGTCTGTGTGTTTGTGTGTGTTTAACAGCATTCCTGTGGGTGTGTGTGTGTGTGCACCTTCGGCCGCTTGTTCACTGTGTATGAGAAAAACCAGGAGCACAGGCCAGTGTTTCACCCTCTCTGACAATAAGATAGCTAGTGATTTGTGTGTTACTATCTTTAGTGGAGCGTACGCTCTGCTGACCTATCAGTAACTGGAAAAGGAGACCTGAACTGGGGAGGGAAGGTGGGTGTGGTGGGACTCCAGTGTGTGTGTGTGTGTGTGTGTGTGTGTGTGTGTCTTCAGGGTGTGTGGATGGTCTCAGATGATCGAGCCTGACCTGTTTTTTTTAAGAGAAAGTTGTGCAATGTCTTGTGAAATGTGCTCCAGACACAGAGGCTGTTTTCAGATCAGCAGTGAGTCCAGCTCAGGCTTCCAAACTGGCTTTGGAAAGAGATCAGGTGACAACTCATATTACAAGTTAATGATGTTGTCTTATCATGTTCCCTAAACACCTCAGAAATCCTCTTGGCAGGACAGTAGTTTAAACTAAATGGATCTGTATCACCTTTTAGGGTAGGCCTACTTGTCATATTACACAGTATATATCCTACATAGGTCCTGAACCCCGTCACCAACCTTTACTGCTCTCCAGTGAAGTGTGTTGTGAGTCCACTCATATTAGGAACAGTGCTCCTGACTTGTGTCCTTATTCTTAGCGCGCTGCCTCAAATGTCCTCTTAGTGTAGTTTGGCTGGTGCACTATCTATTTCAGTCCTATATGGACAAACATATGGTTAGTGGGAAGGACGTTAAAGGGTGAGGGAGACGAGAAAGAGAGGAAGGGCTGAACAACAGCCACATCGGGAAACCGAGTTGTGGCTTTCAAAATGCTTTCACACTTTCAAACCAACACCTCTGTTGGACTGTATTTACTTCCACTGTTAAAACGCCAACGACAAGAGAGCGTGTCGTTGAACTGGAGTGGGAATAAACAGGGAGAATGGGACTGGGTAGATCTGACAATCACTCATAGCACAAGCTCAGTGCAGCTCTGTGCTGCACATATTAAAGGAGGAGGACTTTGACTTTTTGGGAAACCAGATTATTAGAAGTTGGATGAGAAGATTGATACCACTATTAGTTGTTGTAACCGGGGGGCTGGAGCACCGTGTGCTCTTTAAAGGAACAGTGTGTATAATTTCAGTCGGTCGATTAGCAGAAATGGAATATAATATACATAAGTATGTTTTCGTTGAAACCAACGATCGTGTTTTCGTTAGTTTATAATAAGCCGTTATATCCGCACAGGGAGCAGGTCCTCTTCATGGAGTCCGCCATGTTGCTCCACCGTGTTTCTACAGCAGCCCAAAATGGACAAACCACACACTGCCTCTAGACCATAGGTGTTAAGCTCAGGCCCTGTACTAATATTTGGCCCGTGAGATGACATCAAATGTCTGTTTGAGCTGGCCCGCCAGTATATAGCTCATGAACCGCTAATACTACAGTTCCCAGAATGCTCTGTTAGTGCTTTGGCGTATCAATGAAGGCAGGCAAGCGTCCCCTTCCACATCTGTTGACATTCATTAGCGAATACTACCGATCACCGCAACAACATTGAAGCCTCCTCTCCTCAAAAATGGCCAAACAAAGATGGACGACAGGAAGTCTGAAGACAGATGGGAGGAAGAAGATTAGTTCACCATGTAAAGACCATGATCTGACCGTCTGGTGCTTGTTCCAGATTCAATGTTTAAGCAAAACTTAAGTTTGTTTCCATATAAAAAAAGTTCATTAGATATATACAGTATATGGAGAGAAAGGAAAACATGCACAATCAATTTTTTAATAAATATCGAGTCTGGCCCGCGACTAAGTCCCAGTTTTTTTGGTCCACTGTGTATTTGAGTTTGACACCCCACTTCTAGAGAGAGATTTCACGTTTTTACGTTACCTGAATGCCACCGTCGTTCTCTGACACGCTTGAAACAGCAGTAGCCAGTAGAGTTATTAAGGTAAGGGTGACCTCTTAGCGAGTAAGGTAAGGGTGACCTCTGAGCGAGGCCATGGTGTTACCACGGTGTTACCGCGGTGTTACCACAGTGTTGCACCTGGCGGCTCTCCTTACTGCAGTCTTGGAAAGGGAGGACTGAGCGGAGGGGTACTCAGTTGGTTGCAATCTGCAACCACAGCACAAGATGCTGCCAAATCCTACACACTGTCCCTTTAAAATGTCACATTGTTTTAATAATGTGCTAAAACCGAAATGTGCAAACAACATGTTGTGGATTTACTGGGGATATGTGCAGTCACTTCCTGGAGTCTAGTTATCACCCTGAGGTCGTCAGGCAACTCTTCCGTTAATCTGGTATTCAGAGAACAATGAAAAAATACACACCCAAGGCTAATGTACACAGGATAACACATTGTATTGAAAACCACACATGACACTACCCAGTATCTGTATCCTAGGAATTTAGATAACACCAGAGCAACTCTCAGCAAGTTTTAATGTCTTTCTCAGAAGAACAAGTCAGAACACAGAAGTCAAACCTGCCTCGCTTACAGAAGATAGAGCAAATATAATATATAAATAATAATATATTTAAGGGCAGCCAGGGGCATTCCTTGATAGTAAAACCACTCCAGATATCTCAGAGGAGTGACCACCCCGCTAGTCAGGTGCCTTAGCTACCACAACGTCTGTAATCAAGATTTATATTCTCAGAGTCAAACTCTGACTCGGTATTGACTCAAATCAATATCTCTTTGTGAGTCCGGGACTGAAGCTTTCAAACCTCATTACACCAAATTGATCTGCATTTTATCAGGAAGCCTGCAGATAACATTTGGCTGGGGATTCCCATCTGACTGTTGTTTTCCCAAAGAGCCCTGAGGCTTCCTTCTAGTATCCCGTCTCTCTACTCTATTATGTGTCGAGAGACTAAACTAGCATCTGTCTTCCAACGCACTGAGCTGTAATTCATGTCGTCACTTCCGGAGAGCCTCCTTGCCGGTTGGAGATGTGTAACCATGGTAACCTGTACCAACGTCATGTGACCAAAATGACGATTTGTAAGAATCAAAGTCTGAACTGATACTGAGCTCATTTTTTAAATAAATTGTACAATATTTCTGCTTGCAATTATTTTCCTAGACGTCTGCTTTCTCCTTATTAAATAAATTATTACTAAAACTAATAATAATCAAATGAAGAGGCAACTTTGTAATATGATCAAGAGTAGATATATTTATATACTCTTACAATTACAACCGGCCCTTTGAGGGGAACTACGATGCTGATGTGGTCGGGATGAAACAGAGTTTGACAGCCCTGGACCAGATGATGGTCCAGAGTATTTGGTGTTGAAGGGAACCGTAACGTTAATGAGGCCATCACCGTGCGGAGGACGGAGCGGTAACGGCCGGGTGGAAAACTGAGGCCCAGCAGTGAAAAGCTCTACCAGACCAGACATACAACAACGTTAAAGATCATAATCAGTGCACTGAACATATTGGCTGCTATCTTTTCTTGTAAAATCAAATCTGTAACATTGGTGTTGTCACGTGTTTATACATCGGTGGGAAAGTTTCCTCACCATCACATCCCTACTGGCTGCCTCTGGAAAGTGTTGTCGATCTAAAGTGAAGACAGATTCACCAACTATATGCTATGTTTTTAAATGTCGCCATTTTAATGGGAAAAAAATACCAAAGCAATAAAATAAGAAATTTAGTGTTTCCCCAGAATTATATTTGCTTTATTTTTTCATACCATGTACAATATACTGTAAAACACATAGAATGATTAAAATCACAACCTTTCTTTAACCTTATCAGCTTTAGATAATAGAGACGATCTCTGCAGTATCTCCCTACATTTCTTTAATACTCTGTCAGACCTTCGTCAGAGGACAGGAACGTCACTGGTGAGCTCTGTCCTACAGCCCTATTATCAATATCATGAAGAATTAATAGAAATGATTCATTTCACGGTGCTATAAATATTGTGCCTGTAATCACAGATCACATGGATGAATTACAACATACAACAGCAGTGTAATAGTAAGGTACAGGAACGGCTCCAGCCTGCTGTGCTGCTGCAGTAGCTGAAGGCGTCAACAGCTTCATCAGATGTCAACTTTAAATATCAGCCAGCCAACGAGACTGATGGAAATAAATGTTTCAAGCTGAGTTTCAACAACTCTGTGCAGTCTCTGTTAGTGGAACAGGATATCAGAGGATGGCAGTCAAACGTGTGCGTTGTCTGGTGCTCACATAGCTACGACTCCACCTAATTTAAGGACTTTCATTCCAGCTGAGATCTCACTTCTTTGTTTCAATTATAAGTCAGTTATTTCCTGTGCAAGGTTAAAACAGTGAAGAGGAGAAGTCCCACGATTCTTAAGGAAATATGAAATAAAATGCATTTTTTACATGTTTTGGATCTTTATTAACCCTGGAATCACCTTTGATGTCACACAGCTGTAATTAGCTTCTCACTCAAATCTACATTAAAGAATGATATGAATCCCCACATATCGTCTCTAATTATACCAGGAATGTGAACAAAAGCACAGTTCGCCTCATTAGCTGTATTTATGTGGAGCTTTTTGTTTCACTAATGCTCAGAATAGACATAAATAATCAGAGTCAAATGTCTCATGTAAACAATGAGAACAAAGTGGCTCATTCAAAAAAGTGGATTAAACCGTTAATACATTAAGCACATGAACGTGTACGTGAATGTCAACAATGAATTTGATTTAGATTTCATAAACGTGGCCTTTAAGCGTATCGCTCTCTGCACATGCTCTGAAAGTGATTTAAGTAAAGATAGTGCTCCGGGAAGACTCCCCACTCCTGTAATTTACGGGCACTCTCTGCCTTTTTCTGAGTGCTGCATGTTTCTCCAGGGAGCCATCTTGAATAGGTGATGTTATCATTTTGGAGGACATAAACAGAGGGCTCAATAACTCCACTGGTAAATTCAAATAAAACTGTTTCAGTGCGATAGCACAGAGGACCAATAATGACCTGTTAATGCAGACCCAGCCTTTGTTTGCGGTGGGGTGTGCATACAGTATTAGAAATGTAAAGGACTGCTTATGAAGCCATTTTATTTCATGCTCATGGAAACACTTTCTTAGGAGTTATTCATCAGATTGATTACATTTAGAAAGAACAACACAACATTTCAGAAACTCCACACAAAAAGACCAGGGCCAAGATTCAAACTATAGGAGACCACGCTGACCTCTTCCCTCTGTGGACGATCAGTTCACTACAGTCTTGTGTTTGTTTTCAGTCTTCATTGAGTTCAAGTTTAATGTATGCATGTGATGAGTTGAAATTGAAACGTGTTGCTGGACATTTGTAGGAGTACCCCTTTAAATAGATCTTTGAGTAATATTTGAATTTATGGAGAATGGGTGGCGAAATCCAACATGTTTTGATTTGTTAACCTCAGAAATGTAATCTATAAATTCTTGTCTGGTCTCGCACACATGCACAAAGCACATACGCAAACAAATAGCATATAATCAGTGTCTGCCGTTTCCTGTGGAGGGGAAGGCAGAGTCTAAATGATGATCTTTATGTTGTGGTTCTCTGAAAGCCTGTGGTCTCATTGTAAGTCTGTATACGTTTCTATTTTGTGTGTGTGCGTGTGTGTGTGTGTGTGTGTGTGCGTCAGTATGTACCCAGCCATTACCACGTCTATTGTGTGTGGCTGTCAAGCCACCACGAATACAACTGGAGCTCCAATTGCAGGGTGGGAGGAAGAAGCCAACTTATGGCTTTGGCACAATGTTATATTTTCATCTCTGGCTTGACAACAGCGTTTACATCCTCAAGTCCCGTCTGAAAGTGAGATGACGGAGAGAAGATGTCACATTAAAGTGTCTGAGCTGATTTAGTTTCACTGATCAGTCATCGCTCTATATGCACTTATCTACACTTACATGCACGATCCAAGCGTGTGCAGTACGTGCCACGAGGGACAGGGAGTCATCCGGGGGTCAATATCTCGCCCTCAGTATGTTTGTGTTCATGTCAGCGAGCAATCAGCATTACTTCATAATTATCACCACTTGGTAGCGTCATCATAGTCGTTGAGACAGCCACTCCGATCATTACTGTCATCTGCAACATCACCACCTCCGTCACTATCATTGTAACCACGGCAATCTGCTCTTTAAATTTCCAGCTCCTCTCCCTCCCTCTGAGCTACCTGTAGCAGAGACCCTGCAGCAGTATGCTAATAAGAGCTTTTCTCTAGAGACGGCACCAACTATTCAGTAGAAACTGTCATCCTGCTGGGGAATTTAGTCAGCTCATTGCTGTCTTTACAAGCTAAGCTAAGCTAACTGGCTCCAGCTACACATTTACTGCACAGACATGAGACTGGCATTGATCTTCTCATGTAAATCTCCACAGGAAAGTGAATAAGCGTACTATAAGTGTAATAATTATTCCTGTGATTAGCGTCCTCAAAGATGACCTACTGTGTTTTTGTGCTCTTTACATTAGTGTGTTATATTTTTTATGCCTTTTTTTGTACCTTTTCTTCCGTAACATAGTGATGTCACCAACAAACACATTTGCATAATACCTGCCTAGTGGCTAGTCTGGCACGCCATCAAACAAAGCTAGTCAGAGCGGAGTCGACCAATCACAGCAGAGTGGGCTTTTGAGAAAGAGGTGCTGCAGCACAGCCGGTAAGAGGAAAATAAAGTGTTTTCTGTACATTAAAGCATGTAGACATGTTCTAGTAGAAACCCAAATAATAGATCCTCTTTAATGTGGTCTGCGTGGTGTGTCTCAGTCAACTCCAGAACTAGAAGGTCTATTCTCCAAGTAGTTTCCATCATCATCATCATCATCATCATCATCACCTAAAGCTGCCTATTGTTAAAGGATGAGTGATAAGGAAGGATGGCTGATGATGATGTTACAGAGTTTACTGTAATAATGTCAGGGTGACTCTTATTGGTTATTTTAGGGTTGTGACACATGACTCAAAACACAAAGTGAAACAGGGTTTCTGTTAGTGGGCTACCTCCAGGTCTCAGAAGTGAAGCCAATGATGAAGAGCCTTAAACCTGCATCCTTTCTACCAGCCAGCAGGGGGCGACTCCTCTGGTTGTATAGAAGTCGATGAGAAAATGATCCTCCTTCTCTGATTTATCCCCTCAGTAAACATTGTAAACATGAGTTTATGGTCTCAGTCACTGGTTTCAAGTCTTCTTCAATGTAACATGATGTTCATTTAGTAAATTATGGTCCATTTAGAGTCAGATAGATCATAAAGCAGCGTAAGCTTTAGGGCGGGGCTACCTGGTGATTGACTGGTTGCTACCACGGCGTTGTCAGGTCTGGGAGTTGTCCACGTTATCGTCTTACAACTTTAACCCTTTCACAGTGTGTTTTCAAGTTCATGAAACTTGATTATAACCTTTTTTGGTTGACCAAAAACGCGTTATCTTGTCAGCGTTGGGTCTCACGAAGCTCCACCCTCTTGGTTGCAAAGATGGCGATGGCCAAAATGCCGAACTCAAGGCTTCAAAACGGCAGTCTACGCACTGCATACTTTCTTTGCAAGATGTCTGCAGTTCACAGTACAACTGGCAGATACTGCACTTTGTCGTTGCACATAATTCAGTGCATGTGTGACACAAATTTTTCTGTCTGTATTTGATATAAGATGAAACTTTTTTCTGGCAAAGCTGTACTTTCTCTCTACCCATCACTCTTTACTGTTTCAGTTCCTTTCTGTATCTCTCTGTTCTCTTATTTCTCCATCCACCCATGTCCCCACTAACCCCTCCATCATGTCACCCGTCTATTCTTTACTTCCTACCCACCTCTAACTTTCCATCTTTCTTTCTCTCCATCTGCTTCCCCCCCACTGCTGACGTCTGCAGTAGCGATGGAGCGCGGCCAAGGACTGCCTTAAATCACACCGATTCCTAATGAAATGCACACATCACACACATGTGAGCCGAGGTGTGTGCCAGCAGCCAGGCATTTACGCCAGTGTGTGTTACACCCTCACACATAAACAGCATATACGCACACCAATATTTTCACAAGCGCAAATACATTCACATAACTTGTAATTTTGATAGAAATGAATAAATAAATAAATGAAGGGAGTCACGCCACATGTCTGACAGTCGAGTGCTTCATATTTGATGAAGCAGGACTGTTTGCTTTGCTGAGTTCACACACTGAAACGTGTCGTATTTTAACTCACCTCCTGTGTGAAGCCAGCTCCAGTGAAGCCCTCTCTGTTTACCCTCTCAAGTGGGCTTATCTCTTTAGTGCTTTGTGGATTTTCTCTTTGATTTTGTCATAGTCTCTCTCTCTTTGCTGGGAAAATCAGATTGGATCTTTATTCCCTAATCTAATCCATCCAAATGTGTATAAAATCCAACTCTGAGTAGATTTCTGTCTCCAAATATAGACATGACAACGTTGTTTACTAAAAGAGCCTCTCACTGGAGGGATTCAACACACCTTCTGCTTTTTTATTAAAGCTGGAAACGATCCGTGTCGGTTGGCTCTGACTTCAGTACTGTACACAGAAGACGGCCCGTCTGTTCCATATTACATTTTCACTCCCCAGATTCCAGAAATCTGTGTTACCTGACCCATATTTTCTGATATGACCAAAAGAAAAAAACTATTTATTAAATTCTCAGACACGTTACAGGACATTGTATACTTGGTCAGAGCGTAATGACCCAAAAAAGTGTTTAATCAGGACTGTGCTCCTTCAAGTGAGACCCACTGATCACATTTCAGTGACATGGGGCGACTTGACCTGGCAGAACCCCTTCTGCCGCTTCCATTTCCTTCGCTTCCTCCTCCTCATTTGGCTGCAGCCGGCCGCCAGAAAACTCAACAACACTGCCAGTAATCCTCTGCGATGGCTGACAAGCACAGCAGGCACTATATCACATGATGGGATTGACGTTTTATAGGTCTGCTGTGGACGGCTATCAGCCTGAGGAAGCACGAGTGAGGGACGGAGTATAAATCAGGACTGAAATGCGGCTTCTGTAAAAGTCTGCAGCACCTCGTAGAGACGAGGATGTCTGTAGGATCTTTGCTTTCCCAAACAAACATTCAGCAGTCTTGTGGAGGAGTGTTTGGATCTACACACTGCAAAAGTGTTTTCGTCACTATGCCACACAGCAGTAAGCTATTATGGACCAAACCTAAGATTTCATTTTCTCTACCTCCTTCCCTATTCATTTAATCCTCCTTTCTGCTGGCGTGGCTCAGCTCAGCGCCATGCCTGGTTTGTAGGGAGAGGAAAAGAGACACACTTTACGACCCTCCAATTATCCCCAAAGAGCTCGGTTTCTACCCCTCTTTAGCGCTGTCATGCGTCAGCATAGAAACAGCGTGACGACGAGTTTACGCTGTTGGGAAGGAGGAACACAACAGTGGAACAACATGCTGAAAAAGACCTGGAGGGCAGACAGTAAGGTGGTGATAAATGAAGTAAAGTTATGTCATTTGTGGTAGATGAGATTATAGTCTTCACCTGTACGCAAGTCTAAACAGTTGGAACCAGAAGACATTGACATTTAATTTGAGAGCATATTGTTGACTCATAAACCAAAAGTTATAATCATGTCACCTGTGTGTCATCTGTGAGGACAGATTAATGTTTGCTCAGCTGATTAGACACTGGTAGTTATTTCACTTGAAATAATTCATTTAGAGATGATCAGTCTGGTAGCTACGAGTGACTTCTGTGTAAAAATGATATCAGTTATATATCAGTTATATCAGTGTCTTTCTTCTCATGTGCCAAGAAAACCGAACTGTCATGTGTTTAAAATGTAATGAAACATTTAAATGTTTGTAGAAGTGTTACGAGAGTTGCAAATATCTTTTTGTCATTCACGCAAACCTAAATAGAAACACATTACATACAATAATTTGCTAACAGGTAAAACGCGTACAGTCTCTGGGTTCTCCTCCCACAGTCCAAAGACATGCAGGTTAATTGATGACTCTAAATGTCCTGTAGGAGTGAATGTGAGCGTGAATGGTTGTCTGTCTGTGCCTTGTGATGGACTGGTGATCGGCTCCAGCCCCCCCGAGACCCCTAACAGGATAAGCAGTTAAAGACGGATGGATGTTATTTAAACACAGCTGAAGGATGAAGTTGGTGCTTCTCAACTTATCCCAAACAAAGTTTTTCAGCTTGTTTGTTTACTGGTCGATGTTAATGGTCATTTACTGAAGATAAGGTATGTCAAGAGAGGAGCAAAGCTATCAGCCAATCAGTGTTGGGATCCCATTAGTTCTGCTGTTACGTTAATGAACGGCAAACAGTTGTTTTTCTACAGCGTCGGTCTGGTGTGGTCTCGTGTTTACACGCTGCTCACTGGGCTTTTTTTCTACAAATCGCCGTCCACACAGTTGACTCAGACACCACCGTGTGCTGGGCTCAGTCCACGTGGTTGTCCTATACATTAACTAGACATTAACCGCCCTGCTCTTAATTCTCTATCTAACCTTGCTTCAGCACTGACGTTCTTATGCAACGCCACCCACTGAGGACCCATCGGCCTCCCACACAGTCGGCCCACACACGAGGAGTCGCCTGAAGCATATTTGTCCTGTGTGGGAGGGGAGTGACATCATGTAGTCCACCTGTGTCGCGTGTACAAAACAAACAAAGACTACAACAGAAAGACGGTGTAGTCTGGTCATCCACTGAATGTGCTAATGAGGAGCAGATTTACACTCTAACCACAGTGACTTCATGGACCAAGATAAGATAAGATAAGATAAGATGAACCTTTATTAAACACACCCAAACCAACGAGGGAGGACCAGTGTGGCCCATTTAAACCAATACTTGTTATGCTTTATATTTTTGTTGCAAAGGCAAAACAAAACTGAAACAAGAGTTTGATATTTTTGGAATATTATTTGCCTCATTGTGGCGACTTATAGCATGTTTCATTTTCATCTTTCTCCTCTGTCATTATGTCTTTGCATTTCCTTCATTATTTTGCCCACTAGCTAGCTTGCTAGTTGTTAGCCTCTGTGGCTTCAAGACGCAGACAGTAACGTTAATATTGCTGTTGCTTCACAGTGGCGTTCTCACGAGCTCACGACTTTCATTTAGAGGTCAACCACCCCGTTCTTGGCGTCACCGTGGTCGAGGTTCCAGGTGAGCTGAGCTGATACCAGAAGGTGGAGTTAAATCACTGCAGACCACTGATTGGTCGGAGACAGTCATCACTAGCGCAACATGTGGCATCCCGCATGAACCGCCAAGCTACCGTCAATATTGACCACAATTATCTCGTCTGACTCTGATTTTGATGGTAAAAATGGCAGCTCTCAAACAACGGCACCACGGCGATCGGCGGAGAATCCCACCTGTACTGAGTGGGTACTATCTGTACGAGCAGAGCTGTACCATGCAGTGGAAACACAACTTTAATGTCTGTACACTAAATATGTAAGTACTGCCAGCAGCCAGTCAGCTTAACTTTCCATAAAGCACCTACCTACCAGCACCTCTAAAGCTTACTAAATAACATCTTATTATATATCTTGTTTGTTTAATCTGTACAAAATGGAGTTAAACCCTAAACCCCACTAACCAGCCCTTGGCTGTAGTTCCATGTTCATAATACAGACATGACCGAACTTCCCATGTCAGCAACTGATGGACTGTCTACTCCGGGTAGGGAATGAGTCTTCACCCCAAGTGAAGGAGTTCAAGTACCTCGAGGTCTTGTTAGTGAGTGAGGGGACGATGGAAGGTGAGATTGGCCGGAGAATCGGAGCAGCGAGGCGGTATTCGCTTTAATGCACCGTTGTGACAAAAAGAGTTGAGCCAGAAGGCAAAGCTCTCGATCTATCAGTCAGTCTTCGTTCCTGCTCTCACCTCTGGTCCTGAGGGCTCGGGGAAGACCAGGTGGAGAGATTATATCTCCACACAGGCCTGGGAACGCCTCGGGATCCCCCAGTCAGAGCTGGTTAATGTGGCCCAGGAATGGAGCTAGAGCTGTTGCCCCCTCGACCCGACCCTGGATAAGCGACTGTTGTATTGACTGCATTAGTTTTAGCTGGGTGAACCTATAGGCTGTTATAAACTATGTCATATGACGTTTACACAACACAGTAAATTATTACAGTGTTATATTAATGCTACTGAAGATAAGCAGATAGGAAGCAGTCATACAAAGTCAAATAAACGCTTTCTGTTTCACAGTTCATTACATGCCAAAGGGGAAAAATAGGGGAAAAATAGGGTAAAAATCTTTGGCTAAATTGATATGAAACAGTTTGGGAATAAATAAAAAAAGATCTTTCAAAACATAAAATGCTGTGTATGTTGTAATGCCTTAATACCGAACCATGTGACGACAAACAAAGCACACGTTTCTCAAATCACTCAGTATGAGGACATGGCTGTAGCTGTATTATGCATCAGAATCAACAGCTGCTCTGTAATGTAACGTGTCACTGAGCCCCTTTTGGGGGCTGTTGCAGCAGTATTATGTTAATCGGATCATAATGAATGGTGAAAGTGGTGTGTGTGTGTGTGTGTGTGTGTGTGTGTGTGCGTGCGTGTGCGTGTGTGTGCACGTGTGGGTGGGTGGGAGAAAAGAAAAAGACCCTGCAGCACAATGCCATGACCGAGGACAACACAGTAGATATATATAGTGGACTATGGCGTGTTAGCACACCACGCTGCATGAGAAACATACACTCATTAACATAATGTGAGCGATGTAACATGTGGTTAATGGTATCTGAAGTTTGTGATGAGGTGAAGAGCGACTGGCTCCTCCAGAGCTCCAGTCCTCTCGTTATGTGTGTCAGTGTTTATTGCCAACAGCGTTGGAATTTGTGTCACCCACACACAGTGATTAATTCAGCCATTATTTCAGATGCATCCTCGGCCCAAACTGGATTCCACAGCAAAGCTAACAGCCTCCGACTCCTTCTCTCTATTTATTTGTATCATACAATGTTTTAGCATGTGGCAAATGATGCAAATAGCTCTGGATGACACCTGGCAGTTTCTGTTAGTTTCAAAAGCATGCACACAACAGTACAGCAAAACACAATGCAATTAATTTGGTGTTGTTAGGGAACTGATTAGAGGACTCAAGAGATGAGCAGAAAATACAAATATTGTAGTGATATATTCAAAGCAATTACAGAATCTGTCTTCTTTTAATTGTTCTGTTTTTTATATGTTTACCAATTACAACGTTGTTAGCTTCTGATTTTGCTTCAACACCGCAGACATTGAGGCTCGGTAATTGGAAATGCATTACAGTTCATCTTGAAACGTAATCCCAGGACACGAGAAAGAATAATAATAACAATAATTATTGTGGCTGAAAAGTAGTATAACAGGATTGCAAACTGATTCCTAGGAGGATTTAAAATGCTAAATAACCTCTAGGAAAGTCACTTCACAAATGATTTTATAGATCCTGATCCACCAATGTCAGATATAAATCTCCTTTCCTAGTAATGGTCAACACACCAAAAATAGAGAGGAATCTCTACCATAACCACCAAGTCTGGCTTCATTAGAGCCTCTCTGTGCAGGGCTGTTGGGTGACAGGTGTGTGGTACATTCCCCAGATTATTGAACAAACTGAGACAGACTTCTGTGAGGACATCGGGGGAGGCTGAGTGGATACGATGCATTTTTTTGCTCTGACTCAAGCTATCGCCTACAGCAGATACGTTTTTTCACCTCGCGTGCAGACCGAGGTCTGTCAAAGCCCCTCCCTCCAGCCAGTTTTACTCAAACAGAGAATGGGAGTGTGGTTAATAGTCAGACGTAACTCATCTCCATGGCAACCAGATTGCATCGTTTTTCATGCCAGTATAGATGAATTTATTGTTTATCAGACCACAAATGAGACTCTCTCTCTTCTTCACCGTCTCCTCCTGGCGAGGCGGCCGTCTGGCTGCGTCGAGGGGCCACACGCCGCCCAGAGGACGGTAGACACGCTGCAGATTGAAATGCTGTTTCTGGACATTTTGGAGGTGTACCGTCGACCGGCAACGGACGCTCTCTCCTCAGCTCCCAGCACCGACACCACACCGGGCTGCACTGACATTTGTTCATTTCTCTAACGGGACTTTTTTCTTTCTCTTGAGCTGAAAGTTGGGCGCTTCCCGTGGTTCCGACCTTTGAGGCCTGTAAAGCTCCGGTATCGGCTGCTTTCTGTTAATTTATCTCCAGCAGGAGGAGACGGTAAAGAAGAGAGCGAGTGAGAGAGACAAAATTAAGTTATTCATAAAAAAGAGAGAAATGTGTGGCTAATCAACTTATTCAGTGAATGACTCAAATAAATATGAAATATCATAGAAATGGAAAAAAAAATACACTGGAGGGGGGATTTAATGCCATAAACAGCTTAGAGTAAAGCAGAAAATCAAGGGACGACGATGTGTCTGTGGGAAACACTGACCAGCTAATCAGCTGAGGTTGAGGTTAATGTGCTGAGAAGCAGACTTGGAAAGTGAGAGTCTCAGGAAAATGTATGTACACAGAGGTTAAGCTGTTAATGGAACATGTTTTTACGCTTACCAATGCAAATAAGTGGCGTAGGTCTTGTGTAAATGCATATAAAAGTGTTTTGTGTGCATAGAGGTGCACCCCTGCACCAGGCTAGTTAACAGCACTGATCATTCTTGTTCTAGCAGGATGTCTCTTTCACTGCCTTTTGTCAAATGCAGTTCTCATCTTAAAACGAGACTGTTGAAACAGGAAATAACATTTTTTTCTTAGAAGTAAAGTGATTAATTAATAATCAATAAAATGCTTTGTTGCTCAGCTCAGTATGCTGGAAGGTTTTGCTGTTACAGTCTTACTTGGTCTTGTAAGACCAGTAGCTTATGGCGACTAATACTAGCAAACTCCAGATAGCTACTGCTGTTTAACTGACATCACTGAGTTTGTTTTCTGTCGTTAAGAGTCCTCTCATTTACAGTTTTCCCAGAATCGCCACTTGTGGCCAAGGTGGCTGCTCCTCAGTAAAAGTTACAGTCTCAGACAGACTTTAGGGGGCTAAAATTATTTACGTTTGCATGACAAGGATTTTCATGATCACATAGCTCATGACAATCCATTTTGTCAGGATTCAAGTAATGCGTTTGTGTCCGGCAAGCCAGAACACGAACTAGTGTCTGGTCGCATACTGGAGTTTCTCACTTCAATACAATACCTTGAAAAATATCGATACTTACTCACTCATCTCACTCATCGTCAACCTCTTATCCGGGGTCGGGTCGCGGGGCCAACAGCTCTAGCAGGAACCCCAAACTTCCCTTTCCCAGGCCACATTAACCAGCTCAGACTGGGGGATCCCGAGGCGTTCCCAGGCCAGTGTGGAGATATAATCTCTCCTCCTAGTCCCGGGTCTTCCCCGAGGGCTCCTCCCAGCTCGTCGTTCCTGGAACACCTCCCTCGGGAGGCGTTTTGAATATGAGTATTCAGTACTATTTGCCCTTTTCCAAACCAGTTTCCAGTGACAATGGTT